>JAODPA010067267.1:0-10628 GCA_025585075.1 Nepenthes mirabilis
ACTTCTGGTATGCTTTCATGATAAATTAATATTTTTTTTATTCATTTTGGTATATGTTCTTGATATTTATCTAAATATTCTTTTGTTTGCAATATGTTTATATAGAACTATTTAAATTGCATGCTTTTATGGTATACTGTTGGGTTTCGGCTCACTCTTCTATTTTTTTCCCTCAAGATCTACTGAAATGTGATAAAGATTGAAGATAGGATTTAGCTAGTAGGAAAAACATTTGAGGGCTTGAAGATCTTTGAAGAATATGAAGACCTTGAATAATTTTGGATATATATAATTAGTTTAAATAAAGTTTGTGTACGATAACGTAGCAATTGTTGTATTATGATAAGTTTATTGATTTTGCTTCTGCAGATTTATTTATGGATGTAGTCGCTTCCGGATTCTTCCAATATTTTGATTTGTATTAGTCCTAGATGGCATCTCTATTTAGATTCAATGCAGTAGTTAAGAGTACTGTATTAGAGTCATTGATGGTATAACAATTTGTGATCCTGTGTATACGTATTGTAGGATAAATGGTAATATTTGTTTAGTTGTGTGCTTGATGCATGTCCTTTTATACAGATTGTAAATTATGGTTTCAGTCTAGTTGTGGGAAAAACTTTGCCAAAATTTCTATGAATTTTATGAACATTAGTTTTGTTTATTTATTGACGGAAGATCTTTAAAAAGAAAAGGATCCATTTCGTCACAAATAGTATCAGAGAAAATAGTTACCTTAGGTTTGATCTGAATCGTTTGCGTAAGTTTAGGATCAATTAAGATTTTGTCGAAATAGGTAGATTAAAATCCTAGTTTACATGAGCTAGATTAGAATTCAGTTGAAACTTAGCATTTGAGCTAGTTGATACCGAATGTTGGCCTAGGCTGATCGACTTAGGTTTGATGATTCAGGTTAATTTGTTTGACATTAAGGCGAGATAAAGTAGTTAGGATTAGAGGGAATATTTAAGTTTTGGTCTTAAGAAGTAAATTTTGAAATGCAATGATTCTAACTCCTCCCTCTAATCTGATTATTTGGGATTAATAATCTTGTGATATTTGTAGTTATAGGAAGTAACATGACTTCTCGACAAGGGCCTTCATCGAGGTGTTGGTCGGCTATGAGGATGAGGAAAAAGAAATTGAAGGCACCTTGAGGCTTAAATTTGATTGGTGCCGATTTGGTGTTTGAGTTAGTCGGTGTTGATTTGAGGCCTAAGTTAATTGATTTCGATTTGAGGTTTAGATTTGATCGACTGTGCGTTGAGGTTTTCGGGTTAGTAATTTGTTAAGAAGGGATGCTTGATTTATATATCAAGTATGATAGATAAAGTGGAATTGATGGCTCGAGGCTAGTATAGCTTACTGCCAATTCGGGTATAGCGAATCCAAAAATGTGTTCCTGGAAGCTTTATGGATGAGTGTCCTTTTTAAGTGGGATATTGGGAGCATGATTTATTTGACGGTAGATTAATCGTACAATTTGGAACAGTTTGTGCTTTCTCTGGTCGAATAGAAAAGAAGTCCGGTGCTTGGGATCGAGGTTTCGTGATGATAATATCAGTATTGAGGTAAAGGCTATCGTGATGGAAAGCGATACCCCCGAAATCCTTAATATCTTAATACGTGCATTGTTTGGGACTCTAAAACTGTAATTCTTGTTTTAAGACAATTTGTCATTCAAGGACCATAGACCTTACATGAGCGGCATTGAGGTCTACGGTATTTTGGGATTTGTAGATATGTTTAGTCGAATTAATATGACGATAGTGTGCTGTTAACCCTTGACACGGTATTTGGGGATTTTCCTTAAGGAGAAAAGGGTTAGTTGGTTATTGATAATTAACAGTTTAAGGATGTGTCAAGGTCGATTTTGATATTTGAAGACTTTGTGTGACGCTGAAGACGTATGAATTTAATATTGTTGAAAATTGCTCCAAGACTTTTATGGTAAGTAGAAGGAAGTTGTGATGATTTTATTCAAGAGATTTTAGGAGTCTAAGGTGTGATTAGATTTGTTTAAGGAAGAGTACCCTGAGTAAGAAAGGAAATGTTACTGTACACCCAACAGGGGAAAGTGTGAGTTTGGGACATAGTAGCTCGGTTTGAATATGATTTTGTGGATATTGAATGATGGCTTTTGGAAAAGAAACGATTAATGTCGTGAAGATATATACACTTCTTGGGTTTAATTAGATCTAAACGATCTGACAAATATTTCCTAGGGATTATAAAGCCATGGGGTGTTTGGCTTAGGAAGAATTAATATTTATAATGATGGGATTTGTGAAGATAACTTTCGAGGAAGTAAGGGTAAATTAATGACTATTTTGTTTAGAATGACCCCTGATGGGTCTGATAAGTTACAATAAGAAAACATAATGCTTTTGAGAAAGACAAGAACTATAAGATTCTTACATCGTAATAAGCAACTACCTACGAGCAAAGTGAGGGAGGAGCTTGTGACTTGAAATTTTTTCGCCCATAGTTTGGGTCAGTTAACGAATTTCTTACATTGAGAAATTATAGATGTTACATTTGGGAAATTGTTATTATCCAATGATTCTAAAAGTTTGAGGAAATTGCATCTGAAACATAAAGGATATGAAATCAAGAAATGAGGAGTCTTCATGATTTTGCTTCAGGACGATTAGGATGACCCACCCTTCATGATTATAAATAACATATTTGGAAGGAATCAGTTGGCTTATCGGTGTGCCAACGAGATTCAAAAATTGTTGAGTGCTTGAGTTTGAGGTTTTGGATGATCACCTAAGATTGTGTTAAATTTTGGATGACTGTTATGATTGAAAATTCTGATTTGGCTGTAATTTATGGATTTGTAGGAATTGTTTTCATGATCTAGTTATCTTGGGATTTGTTTACACTATATGGATATTTTGGGGTTTGCTTACTAAGTGTTTAACATGGGGTATGTATTTTAGAAAAATGTCAGGCTGTCGACATATCAACAAACTCATAAGGATGTAGAGTGTATTCAATTTAAGGTTTAATTGCGATTTGAGGTTTATGCAAAAAAATAATTTAGTCAAACTTGATCAGAGAATTATAGGTGCTGAGTTAAATTGGATTTGATGATGGGTTATAATCAAATGGTTAGTAGTTAGAAGATTTGTTAGGGATGCACAGCAAAATTTCAGTGAACTTGTATATTTTAAGGCTCGATGTGAGGCTTAGAAGAAATGACTAGTTTTGAGGCTTTGCGTAAATTAGAGCTAGAATTTTCAGCCGTTAAGGTTTTGAACTAAGTTGGAGGAGTAATTACTAAATTGGGTTACTCCTAGACTTGGTGGATTTAGATTTGGATAAAACATATCGAGTAATAAGGGTTAGGATAATTAAAATAACCCACTTGTTATAAATTATAAAATATATGCTTGGATTTAATCAGTATGTTCATCGATAAGCCCGCAAAATCTTGAGGGTACTAACAATTGGGTTTGAGATTTAAGTGGCAAGATTATACCAAGTTTTTGGGAAATGGATATGATTGAGATTTTGATCTTGGGATCCTGTGATAAACTGAGGATTGTGGAATGATCATCTTAGGATGAAATTGAATGTAATCAAAAGAGGGCTAAAAATGAGAATGCAAGGTGCTCCATCTTCGAGGGTCGCTTGTGAATAGAGGCTTGTATCAAAAATCTTAGTCAAGTCTAGAAAAAATATTAGTATCAGGCTAGATAAGATATGATGGCAACGTGAAATTGTGTGGATTATAGTTAGATGAAATAGTCAGAGTTGCGCAGTAAAAATGTGGTGAACCATGTATCTTAAGGGTAAATTTGAGGTTCTTAAAGTTTAATGTGAATAAAGATAAGTAATCCGTTTGAGGTTTTGAAGAAATCAGTAAATTGGGTTTCTTATGAAACTTGATGAATTTAAATTCTGTTGGAACACCTTAGATAATAGAGATCTGGATAATTGGGTTGCTTAAGAGTCTCCTAAGATAATTATTTAGTTGAAGGAATGACTTCGGGGAAATGAGAAAGATTTCCTTTGATTATGGAAAATTCAGAGTTCGTTAAATTTCGAGGGCGAAATTTCTATAAGTGGGGAAGAGTGTGACGACATGAGTTCCCAAAATATAGTAATTCTAGTAATCGAATTGGTATAATTAAATTTGAGATAAGTAAAATTAAGAAAAGTAAAAAATTGCTATATTTCAGCAAACAGCAGTTCGGCACCTGCCACACACTCAAGTGTGGCAGCAGGCGCCAAAAACAAGTAGGGCCCTGCTCATGGGGCACCTGCTGTACTTGAGTGAGGCCCTGGCAGTAGGCCTGCACTCGTCGCGCGCTCGAGCACAGGCGCGCGACAAGCGCAGGCGCGATTTTTAGCCATCGACCCTCTTTTCGTTTATAAAAAGGGGGAGGTGAGGGAGGGTATTTTGGAGCCACGAATGACAAGCAGCGAAGGAAAGAGAGGACAAAAGGGAGAGAGAAGGAAATTTTGGACCGTTCCACTTCGATCCAAGTAAGAAAAACGGTAACTCGGGTTAAGGTAAGTGTACCTTCAACTTTATTTTCTGTTTAAATACCTCCATTTTGTTATATATGTTCGAAAACCCTCATTCTCGAAGATTTGTTACGATTTGTGTTTTTCTCATAAATTCTTAAGTGGATTTTTAGTTTATAAATGTATATGTTAATGCATAACTCCAATTTCGTCGTTTAATGAGCGATTTATATTCGTTTTGCATCCGAAGAGTGGGGTTGAAACCCTAATTTCGAAAATTGGGAAGTTATGGTTTAAATGCATGATTTTGTCTATGTATTATGATTTAAAGCTTTGATTCGGAGTTTTGGCTCAAGATTTAAGTAGGATTTCATTCGAATGTTTTATATAAAAACCTTAGATCAAAATTTGGGAATTTCAGTTTGGAAATTTGAAATCATGAGATGTAAGGGTTAATTGGTGCTTTGTCAAAGCTATATAGATGATTCGTATTCGAAAACTTTGCATGAAATTGTATATTCAAATTTTGGAAACTCCTTTAAACTTATTTGAAGGGTTGAATATATAAGTTTGAATTTTGCTTTCCGACATGAGAAAATTTGGCTAAGAAAATATGAGCAAGAATCCCTTTAGATAAATATTTTAGTTCAGTATTTTAACTAAATGTTTCAGTTCAGTATCTCAGTAAGTATTTTAGTTAAATATCTCAGTTAAGCATTTCAGTTAAGGAATTTCATATAAGTATTTTAGTTATGTGTTTTTAGTTAAGTGAGTTAGTAAGAAATTAGCTCTAAGACTATGATTTAGTCAAGTAAGGTTCTTCGTCATGCCTTAGAACGTTATAGTGGTAATCGATAATAACTCCGTCTACGAAATTATACGTGGTCCGCCTCTCCTCGGGGCGTTAAATCGAAAGGGTAGATTCAGTTTAAAATTCAGACATACTGTAGGACGATATTTCAAAACATAAATCCCATCAAAGGGAATATTTCAGTTTAGGCATTGGATTGTGTGGAGTGAATATAATCTATCCTCGATTATTCACTTTCACAACTAGTAAGGTCTACTAGTTTGGGCCTCTTTGGTTAATAAAGTTAAATTTTAAGATTAAGTAAAGTTTGAATTTGGTTTAAGACATTTGCTTTGCTTTCAGGACAAATTAATATCTTTTCGTATTCATTTTGTTATATGTTTTTGATATAAAATAAATATTCTTCTTTGGTTAATAAAACTAATGAGATTTAAGAATAAGTAAGTTTAAACGTGGGTTAAGACTTCTGGTATGCTTTCATGATAAATTAATGTTTGTCTTTATTCATTTTGCTATATGTTCTTGATATTTACCTAAATATTCTTCTATTTGCAATATGTTTATATAGAAATGTTTAAATTGGATGCTTTTATGGTACGTTGTTAGGTTTCGGCTCACTCTTCTATTTTTTTCCCTCAAGATATGCGAAAATTTGATAAGGATTAAAAATACGATTTAGCTAGCAGGAAGAACATTTGAGGGCTTGAAGATCTTTGAAGAATATGGAGACCTTAAAGAATTTTGGATATATATAATTAGTTTGAATAAAGTTTGTATATGATAACGTAGTAATTGTTGTATTATGATGAGTGTATTGATTTTGCTTCCGCGGATTTATTTATGGATGTAGTCGATTCCACATTGTTCTGATGTTTTGATTTGTATTAGTCCTAAATGACATCTCTAATTAGATTCAATGCAATAGTTAAAAGTACTGTATTGGAGCTATGGATGATATGACAATTTGTGATCTTATGTATGCGTATTGTAGGATAAATGGTGATATTTGTTTAGCTGTGTACTTGATGCAAGTCTTTTTATACAGATTGTAAATTATAGTTTTAGTCCAATTGTAGAGAAAATTCTGCCAAAATTTTTGTAAATTTTATAAACATTAATTTTATTTGTTTATTAATGGAAGGCCTTTAAAAGGATAAGGGTCCGTTCCGTCACAGGCATCTTGTAAGGGAAGTGATGACAGGGGGTGACTAAAAATTTGCCAAGGTGACAACTGACAAGTAGCAACTCCAAATTCCCAGGTGAAGTACTTTCCTTCACGTGATGAAGATTGGCCGCCAATCCGCTCGCTTTATAGAAGACAAGTAGGAGCAAACTAGAAGTTAAAACTTCCAACTTCTACACTAGAATGGAGCCCCATGGTGGACCTTTTGGGTAAGATAATCTGAGCAAGAATATGGGTGGTCGCTGGCCAAAACTCTCACCCCAAAATCACACTACCAATATTACAGAATACCCTACCACAAAATGGCCTATATATAGGGTCAAGGACCTGAGGATGAAGAACAATAGGTTGTAATAGATACAAATAAGCAAAATTTGGCTCCATTGTATGGCAAGCGGTGTGGGAGGTCCAACTCGATTTATGGCTAGCATATATCCAAATGATGAGATGTAGGTCGAGCCACCCACCATTGAACTACTGACACCGATTCCCTGGTAGTAGCTAGTGGAGACCATGAAGAATGTCATGGAATCTAAAACCACCAACATTATGATGCCAATATTGCAACTGCTATCTAATGCAACATCTCCCTTGACAATAATGAAAGTAGTTAGTCCGAATTCCATGGATATACAGAAGCCAAAGAGGCCTATTAATACAGCCTCTCCTCCAATACGCTGCCATAGTGAACATATATTTATTTTCACTCCATATATGAACACAGAAAGCATGAACCCAAAGCTTGAGATTGTCTTCAAGAAGTATTGAGATCCAGGGGGAATTAGTCTGTTGGCATTTAGATGATGATGAGGTAGGACTGAGGATCCAATGCGGGTACCAGCTGTAGAAGATGAAGACGTAACTCGAGTAGAGCCACTATTCTTCAACACAGCCATCGAAGGGCCTGAGACAAAACCCAGAAATTTCATTGAGGAAGGGACAAAGTGGTCTCCGAATGCATTGAGGAAATTAGAGGGACTAGTTTCGAATAGTAGAGGTAAGGAATCGGCTTCTGAAATGGGAGCTACAGTTGGGGCAGAGCCGTCTTCCTTAACCATCAAACGTAAAAATTTTAGAAAATTGGCTGTAACAATTGTGCGTGAAACCATTTCAGTAGATGGTAATCTTTGTAAGGGTAATTTGGATGAACGGACATACTTAGAGGAAGTTTCTAGCTAATTTGTTATAGGGTTAGGTAATGGCTTGGGGAGAGGTGGACATGAGGCAGTGTATCGACCCACCTCAATGTTGTCCTCCACTAACTTGGCCTTGCCAATTGCTCCAGGCAATGTCCAAAGATTCCATAGTAATAGTTCTCGCGGTATATTCTCACAAGGCCTGGGTATGATGCCATTTAAAAAATTAGAAGACATCAAACCTTGCGTATGAGTGGAGAGGAATTTGAACACGGTCATGTACATAGCCACCGTGGGGTTCTGGCGGGGCTTGTATAGCAGACTCTCTCAGGCCTCTGTCACCATCGAGTTACCAGCCTCATTGTCGACGAAACCACTCCTTGACCTCATCTGGTTCACGGTGCTTGAGTTCATACTTGGGAATAGGTCAGTCACCTCGTAACCATCCCGATTCACTTCGATGCTCGGAGAAAGTTTCAGTCATTTAGGACTCAGCACAACAATAGATTCATCACTGCTCAGTAGTGACTCAATTTGCTTTACCATCTCATCCAGTTCAACACTGCCATTGTCCTCCTCGGATTCAGACAATGATCCACGTGGAAGAAGGTGTAGAGTTGGAACAAGTTGGAATAACTTTTCAATGGTGGAAATTGAGAGCGGGGAAGGAGTTGGAAAAACATGGAGATTTGTCGATGGCAAGATCTGTCAGTCGCTTTGGTTTAGGGACCGAAGGATTTCAGTAAGGGATTTCAAGGAGGGTGCCGTGGTGGAAGCAAAGGTAGTGACACGGTCATCCTGTGGGAGTATGGACGCAACGAAGGGCGCAATTTCTGGTTGAGGTAAGAAAAGATGAAGAGCGGTGGTGGCGTCTGGTGGAGTTGATATGCAGATGTCGTAGTGAAATCGTGGTCAAAGATGGGATAAATGCGTTGGTGGTTGGAAGGAACGGTGGAGGATGGAAAATCACAGATGGAGAAGCCACAAGTGAGGAAGGATTTACTGACCAATTTCGCTCGATTTTGTAAAGCGATTGCTTGATTTCAGTGAGGGTGTACTGGGTTTGTGCGTTGATGGAAGCAGCGGTGGCAGTACTTGCAGCAAGGATTGCTGTATTTCGCCGAATGGTCACCGTGATGTCCTTTGCCAGCTATGCAATGGACGCTTCGAGCATTGTCAGTTCTTTGATTGTCAGCTCCTCTGCCATGTCTTGATGAAAGTACCAATTAATACAAGCATGCTAATGGTGGACCTGTGATCGATGAAGAAATTGGTGAAGGAAAATGGGAAGAGAGTTCAACAGAGGGAAACAGAGGAAAAGAGGGAGTCAGAGAGCAAAGAGTTAGAGGGAGAATGGCAGAGAGAGGGATAGAGAGAGAGAGGAGGAAACGAGAGGGAAGAGGAAATTATGTCTCTTGCTATCTATTGCCCAGTCAAGAAGGGGCTAAGTACAAGTGGCGGTGCATGTGGCCCAACAGAAGAGCAAAACAGTATAATAACTCAAATGTAACCAACTAACAGTATACCAAATTAAGGGAGGGGATACCAATTTAACAGAATTCACAAATTAATAAAAGATAATCTTGAAATTTCGGTAATGGTTGGGTTGTCCGGTTGCTTTCTCTTGTAACTGTAGGCTGTTACTATGGTATGTTCGAAGGCCCGTTGAGGAGGCCCGTAACATATAGACTATTGTATGATTATTTTATTTTATTTACTTTTCAGAAAAAAAAAAAAAAAGCAGTTATGAGTAATGGTTCTCTGCCCCATTATTTGACTACTTTTCTGAGACATTGTTGCAGGAGCACTTGATACTTCGACACCTGGTACGTAATAACGGGAGATTCATGTGGCAAATGCCGGGTCCGGAGACACTGCGAGGCCTCTACCTCGTCGCCCATTGTTACGACAAATGCCATGCCGCCATGATTATTGACTCTCCTATTGTTGATGATTATTTATTACAAGGTTAGTGTAACAACTGTTCAAGAACTGTCACCAAAATGGCGCAAACAATTTAAAAATACAACATAATTTAAGTCAGTAAATCTTAATGGTCTTTTAATGGAGAGAAGAACCTGAAAGTTTACAGTTATCTTGTTTTTCATTCAATGGCTCTCAAGTTTGATTCTACAAGTTTAGAAACAATTAAATATGAGATATCATTATATCGTATAACTAATTTATGGTTAACCGTTTATATTTATATGGTCGACTAAGAAAAGTTTTCCTCTGGCTTCTTAAGCTTGGTTTTATTTCTTCTGTTATAAATAAGTAGAAGCTGGTAGCAACGCAAGAAGTTCCATTTAGTTAGTGGCTCATGTTAATTTGAATGATCATGATGCCAGTTGAAAAATCTGATGGGTCTGTCAGATGAAATAGCAAGATTTGAATTTAAACGGGCACTCAAAACAAGAGATGTAAGAGATTTGAATGGTTAGAAAACCAGATATTAAAATTGTCTATGAGGTTATAGGTTTTAACATGTGAGTTTATCAAAAAGACAAAAAGGATAAATGACCATTACTTTTAGGATAAATATGGCATAAAAATAGTAGAATAATATAAAATATTATATGATCCGGTTAATTTATTATACGTCTATGGTCAAATAGGAGAATATTATAAAATTAAGAACTCTATAATTCTCTCAAAATTTCTCTTTCAACGCTATTAGAACTTTTTCTCTTTTCAGTTTTTTCTTTTTATCTCCTAACAACTATGTTTTCTTTGGCTTTTGTACAATTTCATCAAACCAAGTCTCCTTATATTGTCATAGATATGACAATCTTTGAGTTTCCAATGGTAATGAAAGGGATAATATTGACGGCAATAATAAGAAAGACAACAATAGAGAAGCTTAAAGGTTGAGGGTTTAAATATTGATAAAGATGAAAGAGTGTGGACATTTCATTTCTCTCCCTCCACACCTAAACACCATTAGGTAGTGTGTAATCCAACTATGTCCCTGCATGACTTGAGTTTTATAATATCCTAAATTTTTATTTGCTTAGGGTTA
>JAODPA010067268.1:0-10628 GCA_025585075.1 Nepenthes mirabilis
AAAAGCTAAATATTGAAATAAAAATAAATAATAAATTGTGAACATTTTTTAAATAATTACTCTCTTTTTTAACTTAGCCGATCAAATTAGCAACTCTCATTGATTATTAATTGCATAAAAAGGGGGAGGGAGGGAGCAAATAAGGGGCATGTAGCATTGCCAAAGAGAGGCAGTGGATGGACTGCTGAATTTGAAGATTTTTGACTTTTTCGGTGATGATGATTTTCGTTTATTTCTTTTTAACCACTTATGTTATCTAATGATGCAAAGTTTCCCGTTACAAATGAATCCCAAGTTTTATTAATGTTTTGGCCTGATAGGTCTAGTATGTGCATGGGCCAGCTTGGAATAAGGCTCAATTGGCCAAGAGGTCCAGTTGGATAGTGAGGCCCAAAGAGCCCCGTGTGAAGCCCAGCATCGCGAAGTGAATCCTGAGCCGTGCAAGCCACAACCAAGCCCATTCAACAGCTCCTGACGCATACCCAATCATGGTTCGCATACGCCTCCCCCTTGACGGTGACAAACTAGCAACACAAAAATGTGGGCTCAAAGAATGCTAGGCAATGACAGACATACTCAATTCTGATAGGTCGTCGCACCCACTGACTAGTAGCAACTTAGCAGATCTTAGCAAAAAGTAGTCAAACTTGTGTTGGCCATACCCAATGATGGTCCTCTCACCACCACAAGACGACACCTAGCACCAGTTGCCACCGTCAGCGCTCAGCAGACGGCGAACCCAGGTCGGACACCTATTATAGGCTTCGACACCCAAAGCCTCTACCACGGAGCTCTATAAATATCTTTTCCTTCACTGGAGAAAGGAGAGAGAGGTCATTCAGGCTAATCTTTGAATACAAAACTTGAGCCGAAACTCACAAAAAAACGAAGAAAGAACTCAACTCTCTTTCTTCCAAAACCGTCGCTCCCGTCCAATGACTATAGTGAGCCACTCCACGAAGTTCACTAAAGGAGTCAAAGCCTCCTCTAATCCTCATTCGCACCCCCTACGTATGAACATCATTGCATTTTGCCTTTTATTTACCTTCACACTGTCGCATCTTTCTATTTATTTGGAAAGATTATTGACTTGAGCGTCGGAGGATAAACTACAGAATGAGTTTCACAAATCCTCTGATCTCTTATTAGCTATTTGTAGTGCGCAGGGCCCAAGTTGAGAGGTGCAAAAATTGGACCCATTTGTGTTCGACTTGACACAAGGAATCCAAAGGCTCCATTATCCGTATAGTAATCCGGACCTCAGGATGTATCATTTGCGTCATCTGTGAGAACGACAAGAAAGTTTCACCACCTGTCATCACATTCGTACTCGAAGTCGGAAAATGGTCAATATCCAAGCGCAAGTTAGTGCGCCGGTGAGGGATATGGTAGCCCATGGGAATGACCCATTGGTGGGTAGCAGTGCAGGCGAACGGCTCGAATCTGATGTGCACAAGCTGGCCGTCGACGTAGGAGATATAAAGCAGATGTTCTAGATGCTATGCACTCAGATTAGCGCACAATGGTTGGAAGCTAATCCCCCCGATCCCATGACGTTGAACTTAGAAGATGGAGTCGTGGGCCAAGGCTCTCAGCAACAAGAACAACAAGACCTAATTATGCTCGGGCCCAGGCGGCCTCAAGTAGTAGGGCCCAAATGTCACCACAAAGCCTCTCGAGTAGGGAAGAATCAGAAGAAATTCCAGAGTAGCAGAATCCCTACAACTCCCACTGTGACCGAAAGCCTATGACCCAAGGGGAGGGCTCATGTAATACGCGGCCGCTGCATGTGGGCAGCCACCACGACTTGCGCACCCCCCGGAGAACTCAGAGATCAGAAACTTCCTTAATGCTAAGAGGAACGAGTCCTTCCATCAGATAAAGGAGAATGTAGAGAAAATATGGTAGTACGTATTCAAGGGGGAGGATGGCTGGCAATCCCTCAACCTAAGAAGGTTGTCATTCACCATGGACATTCGGGCACAACCGCTCCCTCTCAAGTTTAAAATGTCGACGCTGGACACGTACGATGAAAGTACAGACCCGATGAACCACCTAGACTACTTATGGACGCTACTGATCTTCCACGAGGTAAGCGAGGCCACCATGTGCCAATATTTCTCCCTGACACTCAAGGGAGATGCTAGGCTTTGCTTCCACGATCTCTAGCCGAACTCCATCCGATCGTTCGATGAGCTCGTAAGCTATTTCCTACGTCAGTTCGCTTCCATCCAAAGAGATGAGAAGTAATCTTGGCACCTCATCTGCCTTCGACAGAATCCTGATGAGAGCTTAAAGCGCTTCCGGAAACGGTTCACCATAGAAGCCCGCCGGATCCCCCAACTCTTAGACGAGATGAAACTGAATGCCTTCATTGCCACGCTGATGGTTGGAAAGTTTTTCAAGCACCTAGCATATCAACACCCCAGACCTTTTGGGAAGTAAAGGCCATTGCTCAGGCCTACATCACGGCCGAGGATGCCAACGAAGAAAAGCTTCCTGAATGCATTGACTGATAATCAGAAGGTCTGACCATGAGGAAGAAGAGAAATGGAGGCGATGGTCGCTCCCGAAAACCTCAAAAATAGCAACGGTCTGAGTAGGGTATCCAAAGGGAGTACAAGCCCCTAGCTCTGATGCCCCTAAATGACACTCGCTTCAACATCCTAATGTGGATTTAGGACGAGAAATTTTTGAAGTGGCCCAAGGCGCTGAAGAACCTAGAAGCTGGGGACCAAAGCAAATACGGTCATTTCCACCTATTTCTAGGTCACACCACGGAGAATTGTCGTACCCTGTAGAAGGAAATCGAATACTTGATCTGCTCGGGATACCTCATGTGGTTCTTGAGAAGCTTGAGGTAGGCCCTCGAGGTAGCGGGCGATGAAACCAGAGAGCAACTGAGGAATTGTGTTGCCATGGGGGTGGTCAACATGGTTTCGAATAGACAACCAAGAGCAACATCGAAGACCTTCTCGAGGTCACATCAAGTAGCAAGAGGGCGAGGGTAGGGGCTAGGATGATGTCATTAGTTTTAGCGACGACCAGATGACTTCTGTAACAACCCCCCATTCTAACTCTCAAAATTTGTTGTATCTCGATGTATTTTTTTAATTTGGATTGAAAAAAAACTAGATGAGAGCAGTCGATGGCCTCTTGTATGGTCTGGACAATGAGCCGATACTCATACAGGGAGACATCCAACTCGAGGTCACGATGGGGACTCACCCACGTACAGCCACCCGAACACTCAAGTTCCTAGTCGTCAACTTGCCGTCAGTTGATAACACAATCTTGGGCCGATCGTTCCTAATCACCTTAAGGGCGGTGACGTCAATCTCCCACTTGAAAGTGAAGTTCCCGATGCCGTATGGAGTAGAGGAGGAACTAGGCGACCAGATGGTGGAACGGACGTGCTACCTGTTCCAGGTCGCTCCGACCACTCTCAATCAGCCAATCGAGGATCTAGACTTTCAAGATGAGTCCACCCTGCAATAGGCCCAGTCCGACGAGCCAATGGACTTGGTCCCCTTGGACCCCAACGAGCCCAAGAAATGCATACATGTTAATAGCTCCCTTCCGACGCTGGTTCCTAACCAGCTTGTGAGCTTCCTCAGGGAGAATTTTGATATCTTCGTGTGGACCCCTACAGATATGCTCGGGATATCGGTTGGAAGAATAGTTTACAAGTTGGTCCTCGATCTTGGTCATAAACCTGTTTGGAAAATTTATAGGAACTACTCCATCAAGAAACTGATCGCCATAAGAGAGGAAGTGAAAAGGCTACTCGACACTGGGTTCATAAGAGAGGTCCAATACTCAGATTAACTGTCAAACCTTGTCCTCATGAAGAAGAGTAACGGCGAGTGGTGGATGTGCATCAATTTCATCGATGTAAACAAGGCCTACTTGAAGGACAGTTTTTCACTACCGAGGATCGACCTGCTGGTGGATTTCACGTCCGACCACAAGCTCCTAAGTTTTATAA
This sequence comes from Nepenthes mirabilis, assembly GCA_025585075.1. Lineage (NCBI taxonomy): Eukaryota > Viridiplantae > Streptophyta > Magnoliopsida > Caryophyllales > Nepenthaceae > Nepenthes > Nepenthes mirabilis. Next base: position 3,989 of record JAODPA010067268.1, read on the forward strand.
ACACCTACTCGGGCTATAATCAGATTAGAATGAACTCGGATGACGAGAAATATACCTCTTTCATAACCAACTAGGGGACCTGCTGCTATGTGGTCATACCTTTTGGTCTAAAGAATATTTGCGCTACCTACCAGTGGCTGGTGAATAAAAAGATTGAAGCCCAAATCGGGCAAAACGTGGAGGTATACATGGATGACATGCTCATTAAAAGCAAAGTCACCGATGACCACGTTCGTAATTTGGCTGAGACCTTTGAGGTGCTTTGGACTCACAAAATAAAGCTCAACCTAAACAAATGTGTGTTCGGAGTGATATCCAAAAAATTCGTAAGCTTCATATTATCCTTGTGGGGCATCAAGGCGAACCTAGAGAAAATAAGAGCCATCCTTGATATGAGACCTCCGCGGACCGTGAAGGAAGTCCAAAAGCTCACAGGGAGGCCCGCTGCCCTCTCTTAATTCCTGGCCAAGTCGGTAGAAAAGTATTTACTATTCTTCAAGGCCCTCCGAGGGATGAAGGCGAAGGGATTTTGATGGATCGCCGAGTGTGAGGCGGCGTTCCATGAGCTTAAGGAATACCTCTCCAACCTGCCACTCCTGACCTTGCCTTCAGAGGGCGAGGAGTTATACCTCTATCTGGTAGTATCAGACACAACCCTAAGCTCGGTCCTCATCTGTCAGCAAGGAGATATGCAATGGCCCGTGAATTATGTAAGCAAGGTATTGACAGACACGAAGTCCCACTACTCGCATGCCAAAATGATCGCTCTGGCCCTCATCTACTTCGCTAGAAAGCTGCAGCCATACTTTCAAGCACACCAGATCGTCGTGCTAACCGACCAGTCACTAAAATGAATCCTATAGAGACCGGAGATGTCCAGGCGATTAGTCAAGTGGGCTATATGGCTGGGTAAGTAAGATGTGAAATTTTGACCCTGGCTAGCCCTGAAGGGTCAGATCCAGAACCATGACCCATTTGGGTTATCACTAATCGGCTGACTAAATCAGCACACTTCCTAGCAATCCAGACTATGTACTCTTGCGATAAACTAGCACAATTATATATAAGTAAAATTGTTAGACTCCATGGTGTCCTTGCAATAATTGTGTCAGATCGAGATCCGCAGTTTATTTCTAAATTCTGGGAGAGTTTGCATAAAGAATTTGGGACAGAATTAAAATTTAACACGGCGTATCATTCTCAAATTGACGGTCAGTCAGAGCATACCATACAAATTCTAGAAGATATGTTAAGGGCTTCCGTATTAGAGATAAAAGGAAATTGGGATAACTATTTAGCCTTGGCAAAATTTGCATATAACAATAGTTATCAAGCAAATTTAGGCATGGCCCCTTTTGAAGTATTATATGGGAGAAAGTGTAGATCTTCGATCTACTGGGAGGAAACTAGGAATAGAAGGCTCTTGGGTCCTGACATTATCAAGGAGACAATGGAGAAAATTAAGCTAATTCATGAGAAGTTAAAAATTGCTCAAAGCAGACAGAAAAGTTACTTGGACCAAAGGAGATCAGAGTTGCGATTTGAAGTTGGTGACTATGTATTTTTGAAAGTATCACCAACAAACGGAACGTATAGATTTGGGGTAAAGGAAAAATTGAAGCCGCATTTTATTGATCCTTTTGAGATTTTAGAGAGAATAGGAGAAGTGAAATACAGATTAGCCTTACCACCCAGCATGGGAGATGTCCACGACGTATTCCACGTATCGATGCTCAAAAAGTATGTTCACGACTCTACACATGTGATTGAGTATGAGTTGTTGATAGGTAGTGACGATTGCCTTATGTGGAGGAACCGGTACGGAAATTGGATTGGATGGACCAGACGCTACGCTCAAAGACCATTCCCTTGATAAAGATTTTGTGGAAGAATCATACTCCCGAAGAGGTAACGTCAGAACGTGAAGAGGAGATTCGAAGAAAATACCCCCAACTATTTTTGTAAGGTATGTAACTTTATTGTTAAATTTAGAGGATGAAATTTATATAAGTAGGGAAGAGTGTAATGACCCAATTCCCGAAACATAGTAAATTTTAGTTATTGAGATAGTATAATTAAGTTTGAGGAAAAGGGATTAAGGAAAAATAACGAAAAATTCGGTTCGTAAGCAAAAATAAGCTTTAGGGCCCCTATACCTGAGGCACCCATCGGGCACATTTAGCAGAATGGGTGTTCCCGAGGCGTCACTCGAGGGCATTTAACAGAATGGCAGTGGCCGATTCATGCCCGAGGCGCTAGCCGAGTGCATTTAATAGAATGTCTTGCTCGAAGTGCGCTTGATGAGCACTCGGGCACGATTCCTGATTGTACCTTAGCGCTCAACACATGCTCGAGTGGCACTCGAGTGCATTCTAGAAAGTTCTCACTGACTTATTTCGTGTATAAAATGAGAAAATGAAAGAAAAAGAAGGGGAAAGCTTGCGACAGCAGGGAGAAGAGGGGAAGGAAGGAGAAAGGAAAAAAGAAAAGGATGAGGAAATTTCAGTCGCTTCCGGCCCGATCAGAATCAGAAAAACTATAAATCAGCCAGAGGCTAGTGTACCTTAACCATTTGTTTTCCTTATTACTGTTTTTACCTCACTATAAAGTATTCTTCTTTTAATATTTATACGTAATACCATATGTTTTCTATTTCTCTCATGATATTATAAATCATCGCATGATTATACATGAGTATTATGAATTATTGGTTTGATTGCATTGTATCGCTCAGGATTCATGACCGGATTCGTTTAGATTACTATTCATGAGACCCTAAATGTGAAAATATGGAAAATAAAGATCGAGAAAAATAAATTATGACATGGAAAAATTGACACTGAGAAATAGTTAAGCTAATGAATGTATTATTTAAAAAATTATTAAAAGTGATACTAGTAAACAATACTGAGGATCCCAAAATGTGTCCGAAAGGCCTTGTGAAGTAAAGAATGAAGGTTTCATTATGTAAATTTTGGAATGGTCGAGAGCAAGAATTTCCAAAGTTAAATAAAAACTAATAAGAAATTGGACTATAGATTATTTAGCAGGTAACATTCTTTGGCCTGTCACGAATATTACAGTGGAAACTCGAGGATACCCTAGCCCGGTATCCTGGCTGTTTAGTGAAGTGGGTGATATTCTTGACAAGTCTCAGGAAGTTACAGTGGTAATTGAGAATAACTCCGTCCATAGAGTGATACGTGGTTCGCCTTCCTTGGGGCGTTACTATGGAGGATAATGAATCACGAATCTAAAATCATCCTGGTCCTCAAGATGTAAATAAGGAGGAATCATAAGAATTTGCATGAACAAGGATGAGGGAACCAAGAATTAAAAATCCAATATCATCCTAGTCCTCGGGATGTAAATTAGGAAGAATTATGAAATGATATATGAATATGGAAAAAGGGCCTTGAAATGAGAAGAAAGCATGAAAGGAATATGAAATGATGCATGATGATGAAAGAATGAAGAACTATGATCTTTGATTATGTTGAGTAATACAATTTATCCTCGACTATTCGCTCCCTCCGCTAGTGTAGTCCACTAGCCATGATCCCTCAAGATAAATGATAAATAATAAATGAAATAAATCAATAAAGATAAAATAAAAAAGAACAAAGACAAGATTTAACTGATTTCCATTTGTGCATTTCTTCATGCTTTGCATCATTTGTATTGTTTATATGAAGCAATTTCTCGATCTCAGTCTTATCATATATTTTTCATAAAAATTTATATGCTTTTGAAGTAATGGTACCTTGCTAAGCTTATTATTCACCCCTCTGCTACTTTTCTCTTCCAGATAACCCTGATGAATTGATACCAGATAAAAAAGAGTGAAGATAGGGTTTAGTTGAAGGAAGAGTTGCTAAATTTTGAAGACCGGTGACATTGTGGTTGTATTATCGTATGTCATGAAGAAAATGATTATGTTTTTATATGAATATTGTAAAATGATAACATATCATGATATATATATTGTTGTGGATATAGTTATGTTTCTGCAGATACAAATCGTGGGTTTATATGGGCTTTTAGAAGGCATCTCCCTTTTGATCCCAATTTGTAGTTGGGAGAATTATATTGAAGCCATAAATGAAAAGGAGTAAATATTGTGATCCTGTGAATATATTTTGAAATTGTGATTGTGCTATGCATGTGAAGAGGATAAATTTTGAGTTTTAGTTAATTGTATACTATGTACAGGTTTTTTAATTACAGGTTGAAAATATAGGTTTTCTACACTTTCAGGGGAGACTATGCCCAATTTGCTGTAGGAATTAGGTTAATATGAAGGATAGGGCCTGTTCCATTACAGACCCTATGGGTTTTGGCACTTAAGCGCAGATTGGACATCCATCAGGTACTGAGTTATTTGATCTAATTTTGACTATTTGACTCAATTTTATCATCATTTAACATTAAATTTTTATTATATTAGTTTAATTAATTAAGGTTATCATAAATCAATGCCTTAGGCTTTACAAGTTAGGCCATTGATTTACATCAAGTAACAAGTTCATCTGGTGATCTGATCTCCCATGATTTCCTTGATTCCGTACCCTGTTGAAAATTTCATATTAAGTTGAGGTATTGAAGTTACTGCTCCAAGTATTGTTAAGTATAGTTGGCCCAATATAGTGTTATAAATCGAAGGAAGATCAACAATTAGGAAATATAACTTATGGGAAGCCATTTTTGGATATATTCCTAATATAACTGTTAAATATATTATTCCATTTACTTAGATTGGTTCATTATCGACTCTATTTAATGATCCATCTGATAGTTCCATTTGATTACTTTAGGCACTAATTTAATAAATTTATCAAAATAAAGAATTTTCCTTGAGTTTTATTATCACCAAAGGCTTATTTCAATTTGTAATCATAGACTCCATTCAAAATGAGCGTAGATTAAATAAGAGGATTAGAATGAAGAGAGATTATATGTGCCATATTATTGTTATTGAAACTAATGATATTATTTTTTTACTTCTAATTTCTATCTTTTGTTAGAGGAAGCCTTCTCTGAACGATTTGAGACCTTTCTGTCAACAAGTCTAATCAACAATATGTTTATAACTCCTATTGTCACTTGATTTCGTAGTCACTCAGCCTGCTTCTTATCATTTTACTCATTATCAGGGGTGGAACCAATGTTTTGCAGATATTTACTCAGGCATTCCTTTGAAATTTTAGCCTTGATCTCTTTTGATAGTTTCTGGCAGTCTTTAGCATTATTCATTAGAGATCAATGATAAAAAAAGTACTTAGAATTATTAACTCCTTCTGAGTTTTTGACTGGTTTAGGTTATTTTAGAAATTTTTTTATTTTTGAATATGTTTCAAAATATTCATTTGGGTGTTTACCAGTGGTGTGAAGTTCTTTGGTTTATACTTTCTACAAACTCTTGACTCGATTATTAGTACTTGCCAATTTTCTTCTTCCCTCCACTATTTGACCCTGCTTGATACTCATAATCTAAGTATTCTGGTCACTTTAATTCATTGGCCTCTTTTACAATAATATAAGTTTCGGTGATAGTTTTTACCTCTAAGAATGTACTAGGATCTTATTGAACTAAATATTTAAAATATTCACTCTATTGTATTGTCACTATGAAGGCATTCAATTTTACCTTGTTGGTATGCTTTGATATACCTCTAGTCTCAACATTAAATCTAGCTAAAACATATTTTAGGTTCTCATTTGGAGTCTATTTGATCCTGGCAAGGTGCTAGGGGCTATTTTTCTTCCCTATGATTGGAGAAAAATTATGATAAAAATTGGTTTGCTAGTCCTTAAAAATATTGAATTAAATTTGATTCTAATCTAGAGAACCAAATTCTTGTATCTCCTTTAAAAGTTAGGGGAAAGTAGAGATATAATGTCGCATCCTCTAGATTTGGAAAGTCAAGTAATGTCCAAAAAGTGTCTAGATGATCCATTGGATCAGTGTTTTCATCATAAGGTTCTAATATTTTTAAATTTATGGGGGAGCTGATATGGATTAATATTTGAAGTAACATTGTAAGATCTAATTTGATCATTTGCCTAGCTGTGTTTCCCTCAAAAAACCTGCTGTCCAATTCTTTTTAATCTTTTCTCCTATTCTGTCATGGAAGTAATTCTCTTACCGTTGAGAAATGTCCTCAATTCTAAATGATTAACATATATATCAGATATCCTCTTAACCAAAACAGTTTTAGGCATACTGCTACAAAGACTCTTCTTCTCAGTTTGATGTGTGATTGGATTCTCGAGTATATCTACGATTTTGCCTCTCAAAACTCTCTTCCCTAGCTTCCACCTTTTGAGCCAGGGAGATATAATGCAACATACTGAGTATTTCTAATTTTATTATTTTATGAAAATAAATTACTTGATTAATTGCAATAATTATTTGGCCATTTTTAAGAATGTTTGGGAGAAATCTCATAATTTGGCTTAAAATATGGACTTGAATTCTTAGTGGGTCATATACAAGAATTTTAATTGTGATGTTTATTTTTGGGATAAAATTGTGAGATTTATTTAGAAATACATTTTTAATAATTGATAAAATTAAATAGTATATTGATTGTATACGAAGCGAGTAGATATTTAATACTGAGACCTAATGAGTTTAGAG
>JAODPA010067269.1:0-33527 GCA_025585075.1 Nepenthes mirabilis
TATTTTATATTGTCTTCCGGTGCAACCAACACCATTAGTGTCATTGCCAACTCCTCTGGTCCACAGCCTTCAGCCCCATTACCAACTCCAACAACAGTTTAGCCCCTGCAACTACACACCTCCATACCTCAACAAACAGTTTAGCCCCTCTTCCAACAAGCAAAATCTCATCCAATTCTACCTCATATTTCTATTGCAAAAAAAGTATTTTCTTTAAAGGAGAAAAAAACAAGAGAACCGTCTCTGTCAAAAAAACTTGTGGAAAAAAAAATCAAAATCAAAGCGGTGGAGAATGACAAAGCAACCGCAGTAGCAGCCAACAAAGAGCGGTGGCCAAACTCCCTAAAGTCACTGTACTTCTTCATCCTCCCCTTCCACGTTGCTGTCGACCGCCACCATCACAACCACTCCCATCGCCGTTGCCAAGACAAATTACGCCCAAAACAACCCTCAAAAGCCCTAATCGACCACCACCAAGCACCCAAGTTCCACCACCATCAATTAAATCAAACCCTAACCCGGACATCCAAGCCAAAGTCCAACCTAGACCCTCGCCGCCACGCTGACCTTTCTTCATAGAGAGAGAAACGGAAAAATTCTCAAATAAAATCTCAAGAGAGAGGGAGTCACGCATCGAGTGGTGCCAATTCATCTTCGTCATTGTCTTCTCTGTCTTCGTCTTCGTTGTTGTCTTCTTTGTCAACATTTTCATCTTCATTTTTGTCATTGCCTTCATTGCCATCGTCATTTGAGTCACCTGACCGAGCAAGTACCCTTCATCGTTGTTGCCGCCTAAAAGAGAGCGCACATTGAGCACCCCGTTGTTGCGTGCCGCGTCTTTTGTGTGTGTGAGGGGGCTTTGAGGCCCAAATCAAAAAAAAAGCAAGAAAAAAAAGCAATAAACAAAAAAGAAGCAACAAAAAAAGTGACAAAAAAAGCAAAAAAAAAAGTCCAAGAGAGAGAGCGACAAATGTAAAAAAGGAGGGAAGCAGTGGACAAAAATCTCCCATCATATACGGCCACATCATATAAGCAGTCTAAATCATTTTTTCTTTATATCCCGATTAATAATATGTGTTTTCAGATGTCAGCAGAAGATTGCACAACCACTCAATTTGTGGTTAGGAAATTGATTATAGAAGTTTCACTTGATTGAGTCGAGTCCCAACCACCCGAAGAGAATTGATGCGGGCATCATAGATATGCCAAATTAGAAAAAAATTGATTTTGTTTAATTTTTAGATTTGCTTTTATCTTATTTTATTTAAATTTGATTTTATTTGAGAAATTTTATTTGGTTAGATTTTATTTTATTTTTATTTTAGGAAAGTGTGTTATATTATTTTCTAATTTTGAATTTTCCACAAATATGAACAATAATGGGGAATAACACAAAAAAAAAACAAAAAACCTAAATTGGGAACCACATTTCATTAATGCAACAGCACTAACCGATGCATGCAGGCAGACAAAAGAGAAGAATGAAAGAGGAAACAGATCAGACGCCTTCATGTAGCTGCCAGCAATGTTCTCAGCCATGCTGCAACTGTGAAAGTGATCAACTTTTTCTAACCGTCCGATCCAAGAGATCTTAATGGAAGGATGTGGTTTGACACCTCGAAGACCCTTGAATTCAACCGTGAAGCAGCATCTGGAGTCCTCAGTCGACGGAAGAACTAGTTTCTGCGGTTTCATCATCGCTAAAACTAGCCGGCATCTCGGTAGCAGATCTGTACAAATCAGACAGCTTAATGAGTGAAACGAAGTTCCAGAACATGATCCGGCTAGTTCTAATAATGATAACAAGAAATTTTCCTCTCTTCGTTTCCACTTTCTAAGCAGGATGTTCAAAGGTGGCCTGCTAATTCTTATTATGGTCTGTCTAGTGCTAGGGTGATGTTTAAGTGGGTAATGTTAAGGAAACCACAACAAACTAATCTTTATTTATTGGTACTTCATTTAGCCTATATTTACAAGTAAATATTTATAAACTAATGTTTAAGTGTCTCTTTTGATATGAATGTTTACAAGTAACATTATTCCCAATCTAATCTTTTAATAGGACTCCACCGATTCTTCTCAATATTCCGATTCCTACATCACTTCAGATACATGTTTAATTTCCAACACAATAATCTATATGGGGCAACGGAGCCTAACAGATCTTAAAGCTACAGTATCATAATCACACTAGGGAAAACATAACTTTCTTTTCCATATTCCGATATGCTAGAGGGCAAAAACAAGAGAGTAAGGGATATCCCCTACTGCCAAACCACCATAGATAAAACCACCATGATAGTGGTTTTAGTCAAGGTGGTGGTGGTGGTGGTGGTGGTGGTGGGCAGTGAAAGATATAACAAACCATTTTCTTACCCTTTAGCAAGCTTTGTCGACCCAGGCCATTCTTGAAACGACGTTTTCTTAGCATAACTCAGCAGCAGAGGTTCATCTTTTCCTCTGTTGCCAGCCTAAGGATACAAGAAGGAAAGCCACAAACCATAATCAAGAAAGCCTACATAAAACTGGTGATCAAGGCACAGATTATTACAGGCACAGCAACTTACGCTTATATCATTTGTTGGACGCATCTTTACTCTAATTGGATCATGATGCTCTCTTACTGCCCCTCTTTCTCCATACAGTTCTTCATCCTGCCATGCCAGAAGTCAAAACATTCAATCTAAATATGACCTTCAACTAACAATCTCAATCCACAAATAAGATAAAAAGGAATATGATCGGACCTCTGCTATCCTACTAGATGATAGTACTCTTTCAACAGTGTCAAGGGAATCTCTATTCCTAACTAATAAATTCGATGGTTCACATTCTAAGTGCTCTCTTCTATGCAAAACCTTAGGCTTCACATCATCATAGTTGTGCTTCCGCAGCTTGTCCTGTTCACCAGTTGTTTTTCCAGTGAGGGGCCGAATAAGGCGGTTAACGACAGATTTTGATGTCATCCCTTTCAGAAAATGCATAGACCTGTAGTCCACCTTGCTGCCGTATGCTACGGTCTCTAAGGCAGGATACTCATCGATGTCAAAAGAAGGCTTCTCGAAAGGATGAACATTGCTGTGAGTAGGAGAAACCAATGACTTTTGCTTTGAGTTGTGGCTGAAAGAGTGATTGTCCATGATAGATCCATGCAAGGATCGAAACTTCATGGCTTCTGCATATGGATCTGGATTTATCTGCCAATCAATATAATTAAGATAATCTTCTGGGCAAAAAGAAGCAAGACAAAAAATTTTGCTTTTCTCATAGCAATCAAACAAGCCAATCAACTACTGAAGATCATTAAACTTGCAACTTGAGCAAAGCATGAGTGAAAACAAATTAAAAAATTTTTTACTAAAAAACTCAGCAGAGGAATCGGCATTCTTTTACCAGAAACTGGCACAATGACCCATAAAATTTGAAGAGTTTGAAACTATATAGAGGGCTTCGGACTAGAAACCCATGTATATTAGGTCTTCTTCACAGGCCTATTGTTATGCACACTTTCCTGTTTTCGGAATCAAATATACAAGGGCATGGGATGAAAGCTTGCCACCGAACAACAGGACAAAAGGGCTCGTCTTATGGAACCCCACATTAACATGAGAAATCATCATATGATGAGAACTTCCATTTTTATTCATCAGATTCAGATGTCCACAAGGCTGAGATTATATGCCCATTTTATTAGCCTCACACTCCCTGAGAACCCATAAATTTTATATGTATGCATGTATCAATCTATCCACACACACACACACATGGATATATACTTATACATAAAGATAGTTTGCACTGTGCTATAAAAATCTTAGCACATCTCAAACTCAGCTCCCTGATATGCTAATGCTTATATAACTTCTGAGGATATTCCCAGAGTATCAAATTTTCCATCATAGAACATGAGCTTAAAAAAAATTTGTCATCCATCTGAAACCCACCATACCTTTCTTTCAGGCTACAAATAATGTAGCCCCACATAGGATTGTATGCCTCAGTTATCATTTTTCAATATTAACAATACAAGAAGTTTCCAATGGCCTTGATGGTGAACATGAAAATATACCCTATGGAGAAAGTCTAACCATAGGAATAAAATCATATGCGACATTATTATAAATATCAACCATTTCAGGAAATCCTTATTCTTGTAGACAAGTTTAATCTTTTAGGAGGATTTTCCAGCTTAGCAGTTGCTAGATGATTCTTGACCCATTACTTGTAATTTGTAATGTAGTATACTAGTATAATTGGTTTACTCATCAAGAAGAAAAAGGGAAGGGGGGGGGGGGGAGGAGTTCCAAATCCACAAATAAATTTTCTCACCTACCCAGTTAATCAAACTCCAAATGGGCCTTTTTTATACTGGTTTATTTGTGTTAGGGTATCCACTTGTACAACCATTGCATCACTTCTGTAAACACTCAAGCAGTGGCTGAATTTCACCAGGACACTCAACAGCTGTAATGCAGATCGTAATTGGCCCCAAATTAGAAGCCAAGCAGTCAACAGAAATCCTTCACTTGCATCTGTAGCTGTAACATATGCAGCCCTAATCGATCACTATTCTCCATCATCAATCCCAAAGGCAGGCCAAACGGAATCAGGATATAAGCTAAACCCACAATCACAACTCAATAACCCAGCTCAAGACACAATGAAAGGCAAACAAAACATGAAATCCACACCTGTTCCAAGTTCAACCTTCAAAAACCACCACTCAAACAGTCAGTAACCATCTATCATCCCTCAACCTTGAATCACTCTTTCGCCACTGATGTGGCCCACCAATGCTGTTATGCTCGATCAGTCTGATACTGATTCGGTGTTATAAGGAGAAGAATAAGAAGCTGCAAGGGTGCCAAAACCAGTTAAGATTTTAGTCAGTCTCACCTACGGTAAATTGGTAATCATCCCTGGGCTCAAGCATTTACTTGGACTTTAGGCATCACTCTACAGTCAGAAACTTATTCGAACCAGCCAGGCATCAAGTCTGTTTAATGCTAACCGAACACAATATAGAGTCACTACACCTTAGTTCAAAACAAACTGAGAAATAATAAAGATAAAAACAAAAATAAGAAAATACAGCTTCTACTGAAAAGGGCCTCATGCATGAATCTCTTACATTGTGGGTTCTGGAGATGGTCGGATGTAGGTAACCTTATCTACTAGTATTTTAATAGACCAATATTACCATTATGCTCAGACTTACCCTCCCATGAAAAAGAGAAAAAAATTAATATGGCTCTTTTCCCTCACTGTTCATTTTTTTCTCATGAGGATGTGTGTCAACTGTGCTCACATGCTCTAGAGCGTGCACAAATGTTTCAAGGGGAGGTGGGGGTGAATTCAAAAGGAATGAATCATAAAAGGGAAGATAATATTTTTGGGTGAGCTTAATTTACCCCAAGTTTTCTCTTATTTGTGAGCACTTGTGTAAGAGAGTGGGGGAACAGAGAATGAAACCACATGATCCACTGCATACACATGTTTTGAACCGTGGAACTGACCTGGATGAGCACAACTTAATGCACTAAACTAGCCCCATCATTTCTTAAAGATGATCCATACCTTTGATACCTTGATATCAAGATAACATATCAAGGACTAGACATCTATCCAACTATGACAACTAGAGCCAGCTAATCATAAAGTATAAAGGCTATCAACTCCACCATTAAGTTAATTATTTTATATTCATAGAAATGTCATCATTAGAACAGCTAGAAAGACCACCCTCAGGAATTACATAGTGATTTAGTGCTTCCAAGGAGGATAAATAACAACACTAATTGAAAGTTAATTTGTAACAGTAAGCCACTAACATAAGAGATTTATTAAGCCAGTAATAAAAGAGTTAGGTATCACTGTTTTTCCTTTCCAATGTTCATCACGATATTCCCTTTGATTCCACTCACAGTTTAATTAGCTTCAGTCCCACAAGTTGCTCGATTACAAAATACGCATCAGCAAGCAATTCATTATGGAAACATAGGCCTTATGGTTCCACTTACATTAGTAAGGCTGGGTTGCTTACGAGGCCCTGGAACATCATGAGAACTGGGCAGAAAGGGTTCTGCAACTACATATGGTTCTGCCAAAGAGTTCAAATAGAACCTATGTAAGACTACGCCCGTGTGATAAGTAAGAAATATGAACGAAATAATACAGGTTGCAGAACTAGAAACAAACATGAATAAACAAAATTCTGCTTTGCAAAATCATTTAAGAAAGTCGCATGCAGTAGCTTGCCAAACAAGGTCAATTTATGGGATTGGCAAGGATGATTCCTAAACCCATCATTTGGCGAAGCCCATAAAGCATATCAACAGGTAACAAAAGTTTATGAGGAAATGAAAACTTTGACTATATATTCTTCCATATGTCATTTTTCATGCTAAAGAAGCATCAAGTTTAAAGATCTTAAAATCATTAATCTCGCACCATTTAAACATGGCCACATACATAGATTGCCAAGGCGCAAAATCCCTTTTTTAACCAAACCATGCTGAATAATGGGCTTGTCTTGCCAAGGCGCAAAATTCCCTTTTTATCCAAACCATGCTGAATAATGGGCTTGTTTAATGCTCATGGTAATTAAAGCATCAAAATCAACTATGAATTACCATGGACGATGTGCTTGTTCGAAGACTCAAATGCACCAGGAGGAAGTGGGTCAAAGTCAACACCAAGGAGTGGGCCATCCTCCCGATAATGCCGACCCAATTGTCTCTTGACTGCTGTAATAGCAGCATTTTCAGTTTGACCCTTAATTTTCAAGTATCCAGATGGGCCCATGGGTCCCCTGCTTTTTCCAATAAACCTATTTGGCATCACATATTGCGAAGTTTTCACATCCAAAGGATCCCTGCTCAGAGGATACGAATTCTCTTGTAAATCTGAGTTGCCTTCTGAAGATGTACCATCCATCCCACTTATATCATACTGTCTCCTTTGCTCATAAGTCAGCTCCAAAGTGGGGTGATCCTCACCACACAATCTGCGGCTTTCAACCTCCCTCAGGTCAGCAGGCTTTTGATCTGCTTGTTTGGTGCTGCCACAAGAATCCTGCCTCAGTCCACTACCACGGTCCTGAATAACCCCACTTGACAAATCCTGTCTTCCAGCTGCATATGTTTCATCTCTCAACAGTCTCTTATCCTTCAACCTTCTATGGCAAAACCATCCAGAAACCTGCTTCTCCGTTAAACCTAACTTATCTGCAAGTTCCTCTTTCATAGACTCTGTGGGGTATTTGTGTTCTGGATAAAGATAAAAGGAAATCAAGGAATTTTAGTAATGTCCAGAAAGGACACTAAAATGTTAGCATTCTCAGTAATTCTATAAGACATTCAAACCAAAGGATTTAATACCATTATAAAATTCTTCCAAGGCCTGAACTTGGGATGGTGTCTTGAACCTCCTACCCTTTTTCTTCTCATGCTGCACTTCATTTGATTCTGAGATATTGACAGCAAAGGTAGTTAAATGAATTGAGAAAAAATTAAACTCAGGTACATAAACTGCAGTAAAATATACCTAAACAACTCAACGATGACAACCCCTTGCTAAATACTAGTATACAGAGAGCACAAACTGCTTTACAAGCACTAAGGTACATGGATTTTGATTTCTCGGGTACAGGGCAAACCTTAAGGAATCCCCATAACATTACAAAACTTGTACATTAAGCAACAAAAAGTTTCAAAGAGACGTACACCAACACAATTGGTCACAAAGCGTGTTCATTCTTTTATTTTACAAGTATTGAGTCCATGATCCGGCTACAGAGAACTGAAGACACTAAAATCCAAAGCCTTATGTAGAAGTGGCAATTGACGAATAGCTCATCAACTCTCTTGCAGTACACAGAGAACTCAATGCATAGCAAAAATCAATGGAGGCACAATGTCCTGGCCCTTAGTTGATTTGCTAATTTCAGGTCATTTTAGTAACCAAAACAAATTCCTGACCTACTTCTACGAGGATTAAGCAGCATCTAAATCAAATCAATCAACACATACGTTCTTCATCCTGAAAAGGTACTATAACAGTACCCATACTCATTAGCATATACGTTCCATTTTCCCCGGAAGTTTAAGGAGGAATTCTGCATAACAACAAAGCTGAATTATAAAATAACAATAAATGCGATTTGAATACTAAACCCAGATCAGAAAGTGTCAGAACTTGCCAACCCTAACCAAAAAGGGGGAAAAAATGGCATGCAGATTATATAAATCATAAAACTCCCAAGAGTTACTATGTTCACAGCACAGAACGACACCCAAGTTAAATAATGACAATCGGATGATATAATAGTTTCCAGAATATATAACACGAAAAGGCAACCATCAAAGAAATACAAGCCTTTAAGTTTGCCGGAAAACCCAAATTTTCTCATCATGAAAATCCAAGTCTCATCTATTCAAGCAATCAGACAGATAACTATACATAAACACCAATCAATTGAATATACAATAAAAGGACACAATGGAATGCAAAATGGAAAACAAGAAAACAAGATATAGATATTGAATAGATCAAAAAGTAGAGCATTATCAGATAATGAGAATCAAACTTGATGATCTCTGGCTGAAAATGAAATGCCCAATACCTTCCATGGTATGAACACAGAATTCCAGAGGTCTCTCCCACTATGTTTTATGGCCACGGCCTGAGAAACCCATATGGGAAAGATTGGAAATGCAATAACGCAAGCATCGATCCTCGCTTAAATGTTTCTGATTGTTTACATCTGGAGTCCTACGTTACGGACAGAGAAAGAGAGAGAGTGCGTGTTCTGGGGAAAAAGGGAAAAGGAGAACGACAAGGCATCTTCTGGGTTCCATGTTTCGCATCCGATTTCAATTTTTTTTTTTTTTTTTCCAGCAATTAGACGCTTCCGATTTCTAACCCATTAACTTCTGCAGTTTTGATTACATATTTACTAAATTCAAGTAGATAGGCTTCGTAGTTTACTAAAATTCGGAAGACTTCCAAATTCTTGTATTAAAGCTTTCTTTTGTTATTATTATTGTTATCATTTTCCATGACCACAATAACAGCTTAGTTCTTCTCCCAGCTGGGAGAGAGATTTATTCTTTATTTCAATTGAAATTTCATCGCCGAAAATGCATTAGCTTTTGGTTTATTTTATCTGCCCACTTCTGGGTTGACGTAAGAGAGTAAACTATAAATTCAAAAGTACCACATAAAAAAAGTAATGTGATAATATAAATTAATAAGACCGTTATCAAGCTTTCCTTTCTAATAAACAAAAACCTTATTTATTACTTTATGGGAAGGAAAACTTCTCTATAGAGAAACACAGCATTTGAATCTCTCTATTTTAAAAAAAGAAGCACAAAATCATTCCTTGTACTTCCCGTAAAATTTGCTCCTACAAATTCAAGTTTCTTCCCCATTTCTTTGACTTTTCATCAAATTCCTTCAATCCTCAGTAATCGTTCCCCAGGTAAAATGCTCATGCACATGCCGATGTCTTTGACATCAGCCCAAACGCCCATACAGCAACGAAAAATTAACATGAATAAACAGTAACGGAATCTGTAGCATGCACAATTGTTGCACCATTGCGGCTCTTCTCTCCACCACCAACCCCCAGCCACCACCACACAATTGCTGCTTGTGTATTTCGACATGAATAAACAGTAATGGAATTTATAGTGTGCACAATTGTTGCACCATTGCAGCCCTTCCCTCCACCACCACCACCAACCCCCAGCCACCACTACACATTTGCTGCTTGTGAATTGTTAATTTCAGAGAGTCCAATTAGTTTTACCGCAGTTCCACATTTAAACCATAACGCTGCAAAAAGAACACGCGATGCCAGCTAGCATGGCTCAATTTAAACCCCTCCAAATAGAGGATAACAATTAATTCTTGCTAGGATCTTAATAAACCATAATAGAAAATCCGGAATGCTTCTGTAAAACATCATCTCATGTCCAAAGCTGTGAATAGCTGTAGCTAGAGCCAAAAACGAGAAGAGGCAAATCATTTTCTGCTATATGGAGGCTGAAGCTGTTACAAGGATGTTCTAATGGAGCTGAATAAAAGTTAGAAACTGTGGAACCTCAAGGGAGGATTTGGGTCCCAAATGGAAACAAAACCATCTTCAATTGCACTCTATATGTTTTTCTTGTAACGATGTTATGCTCTCATTATTGCACCTTCTTAGTAGAGTTGGGATCTCTGTCATCTTCCGAAGATGCAGCTGCAGCAGTCTTTGACTCGTCAAATTCCATAAGCTGCAAGCAACAGAATGATGGCATTAGAGTGAGAGCGATAGATAAACCAAATAGACAGCAAAAGTGCCAAAGTTCAACAATCCTAGTTCACAGCAAATTGTCATCAACATTCAAAACGAGTCTGGAACATCAACCATTTCCAGCAGAATAGCAAAAACCAGACTATACATCCAATATAGAATAACCATAAACTCCTAACTTGGGTATCACTTGGAGAAAATACTAAGTAGCAGAAGCGTAACCCACCACCATAACGGCATTATAAGCTAACTGTTCACTCGTTAACCAGCAGCCTCATGCTGAACGCAACATAAGAATCATTCAGTGAAAACCCAAATATACGATGCTTCCTGCATTGCGGGATTTGTGTAGGATGATGCAACCTTACCATAAAATTCAAAGCGGTTATTTTGATAGTTTGAATCCGTGGCCTCAACATCATGATAAGTAATCTCCCTATCGTGCCTAGGTGCATTCTCTCATAAGGTCCATTGATAAGTGACAATACATCGCAAATAGGCAAATCATGGATCCTTGTCTACGCCAACTAGGGAGCTGTGCATAAATCCTAGAATCATGTGCTACTAACATAATCCTGCATGCAGGAATAATAAATCTTTTGCAAGATACTTGAAGGCCAAACCAATGCATGATCCACATTTCAAGCACCAGAGTGCATCAAATGAATCCATTCAACTCCGCATTATAAAGAGGTGGTTTCCGTGACACTAACAACTTAAGGTAAACAATCATATGTTAGATAAGGAAACCTGAAAATCTTACAGCTGCTAGATGGGTGAGCCTCAAGCAATAACAGTACAGGTTCTAACCTTTTTCCCCAAGGTTAAAAGCACCACATATCTCCACTACGTAAAAGGATAGACATTAATATAACCATGATCACAAACGCCCATTGTTTTGGCATAAGGGTAACGAAGTTGGCACTTGATCCATGTGAATTCATGCTTAGCATGGGTTTGAGTCTCATCCCCCTCCCTTGTAATGATTATCAGCCTTGTAAACCAAAAAACAAACACACACTGTTTTTGAGTGAAAATTAAATAGGAATTTAGTTCACCAGAGGTAGAAATTTTAATGAAAAAACAATAAACAAGATGTTTGGCAGTTAAATCTTTCTAGAGAAATCACAAGAACGTCATGTTTGCTAGTCACAATACAAACCTGTTTGATTTCACCGTTCCATATCACATGTGCAGCCATAAAGCCTATAACAGCTGGGACGATATAAAGAAGTGCAGGCTGAAAAAGTAGACAAGATTGGTTAGATGATGCTTCCATTGAATAGTAACAAAAATGAAGCAAGAAGATCTTCCCAAACCATAGCCAACTTCAAAACTATGTAGAATGTATTCAACCCCCGGCAACTGTTTCCTCCTGTTTGAATGAAGAACAATGATAAAATAGAACCATCACAGAGTACTTACCTGTGCCGCTTGGAACCAATTCATAACAATGATTGTCAGGATCAAACCAATCATATATCCCAAAAATGCACTCTTAAAATATTGACTCTCTTTCCCTCTGGACACATCAAACCGCAATGCCAATGCTACAAAAATGCCTTCACAACACAAAAGGTTACTGTCAGGGACAGCTAAAATAAAATAATGATAATCATATTGTCAGCGTCATATTATCATGCTATAGTACTGCCCATGAAATATTTTACCAGACACTAAAAAAATGAACAGTCACACTAATGCAGGAGGTGTAACTTACATGATATTTGAGAAATCTGAATACTAGGTAACCAACAAAAATGTAACATCACAAGTATTCTACACTTCACTGAAAGGGAAGTGCACAGATTCTCACCCAAACAATATCACAATTTTCATGTCAAAAATGCAGTCAAGCACATATCATCAAAACTAAACAAAATTACCAATTTTCCCAGCACCCAACCCCAAGAAAAAAAAAGAAAAGAAAAAACCATGGGGGATAAAGGATGGTGATTAGAAAACCAAAACAAACTGTTTTCTAACAATTTTGCCCAACAACAAAAAATCCTTATCAAACCATTTAATTAACACCTTCTGAGTGAAGTTTTCATTTCCTTCTGAAATCTATAGGTAGTACTTAGCAGTTACCCTTTGACTTTAAAATATCAGCAATAATTTTTTTTCCTACAGGTCAAAAATATTCCCTTGCTGAGGCTACTTAAACTAGGTTTCACAACGTTTCTGATAAAGAACTTGGTTTCTTCCCTACTCTTCCCCGATAAGAACGTAGCCTTAATAAGTATGGCTAGAATGCAGGAACTGAATGAAAAAGGGCATTGAAATCTGGTTGGAGAATCACTTGCATCCTGTTAAATAAGGTGCTTAGTGCCTGTGCAAATATAAAGTAAGCATCAAGGGACAACGATAAAATTATTGGGGAGAAAAAATGTGTTTAAGATGTTAATGCTACCATGCTAAACTATTTTAATTGGAACAGAATAATGCCCGATCACTGGTCAAAATAGAATGAATTTGGCATATCATTAATTGCAAGAAATCTCCCAGTTATTCTATAAAGCATAAAACTATCATGTATGATTTTGTATCTCACCAGGGATAACAATGTCGCCCAGTCCCAACATAGAAAATGGCCTCACTGAATCTGCTGTCGGGAACAAAAGCTGTAGAAAGCTCGAAATATGTTTTTTAAAATAATCTCTAAATCATCATTCCTTTTTCTAAAATCAATTAAATAATCAAAACCATCAAATTACATTGAATTATGGGTGAAACATGTACAATTTAACAAAAAACAATTAAATTGTGCATAGACCAAAGCAACTAACCTTTATAGGAGCATCAAAAGACTTTGCAACACTAACCATCACAGGTGTAAAGAAAACCCAGAAGATATCATATACAAAAAGTCCACCCTGCAATTGGTCAAAGAAAAGGAGAATATATTAACACAGACGAGGGAGGTTTTTTTACCCAGACACTTCAATTTTTAGGCCGTTTTCACTTTAGCAGCATTTTTTTTTTCACCTTTTCAATTAAACACCAACAATTTTGTGGAGTTTCACATTGTCACATCAATTGACAGAAATGTCATCACATGTGAACAATCAAAATTTCACCTAGTTCTATTAGTAAGCATGTGGTATGTTCCAAACACGTGAGAGCATTTTTGTTAGTTGTGTGACATTAAGAAACTACAAATTTGATGGGTTTAATTGATCTCGTGAGGAGAAAACGACTTTAAAATGTAGGGTGTATGTAAAACCCCGATAAAATAATCAGGAAAAAAATCTCTGGTTGCATGGAAAAAAATAATCAAATAACTATTATGCACATGCCCTTGTACTATGTGCCTGAGTACAAATGTACACTAAAATCAACCATCTGAAAACAATAATAATGAATCATCAGATGTAAATTTCAAAAAGCTACAATTTGTCTTTGATACTTGGCTTAATTGTCTACACAGAAACCTAAAACCAATCAATAATTGGTTAATTGTCTACCACAGAACCCTGATAACCAATCAATGTAGGGTCCAGTCTAAAAACCAATAAACATAAAATCAACAGCATCAAAGAAAACAGTCACTGAAAAAATGTGAGTCCTGGCAATCTAATGGACAGTATACAAATATTCCACAAACATGCACCTTGCTAGAACAACGATGTCAAGTAAATTTTCTTACCAAGAGAATGGCTCCAGTCTTGAAAGACCCAAGTGAAAGCATTTCAATTCCCTGTAACGTTCTTTAAGAAATTACAATCTTAACCACTTCTCAATCATCAAGAACCGCTACCAATGAATTTACCAACATAAGCCATTTATCACCTGTCTAGTGATATTAAACTTCCGCATAAATAATACACAAAAATCTGTAAATTTTAACTTAAATCAACTGCCAGAATTTGAGAAATCATTCATCTTTGACAGTGATCCTTTTTCCATCCCCCGCCCCAAAAAACATTTGAGGTAAGAAACCCTTCATCAAAAAGAAAAGCATAAAAAATAAAACTAGAAATTGCTTTCTTCACAAAAAATCCAGTCACCAGGAACTTCTTCTTTAAAATAAATTGATGACAAAGTCAATCAGTACTAAACAGTTACTTTTGAATTTTTTTCATTTTTTAAAATACTCTGTCACAAGTATAAATAGTATCAGACCCAAAAAAAATTCGGTGTTTTGAAATAGAATATATGCCCAAACAGCTCCATGGATCAATAAACAAACATCAACATTCAAATAGAAACTCAAGATCAGAGAGTGAAGAGATTTTTCCAAATTAGTCTGTCAGACCTGAATGCAGAACGCAAGGCCCAATGTATTGTTAGCCAACCAATGCTTCTTTGAAGCATACCAAGCACAGAAGAAGGTTCCAGGAATTGCTGCCACAATTTGTGATCTCGTAAACTCAACCTCCAAAGCTGGAGGGACAGAAAAAGTTGTGTTACAAAGAGTAAAAGAAATCCAAATGTGGATTACATAAAAAGAGAGGGATAAGACAATAAATAAATAAACAGAAAACTCCACAGGAAGAATATTTCCACTACAAACCACAGGGTTGGCAAACGTTTATGAGAAAAGCCAATGGGCCTTTACTTAGAAGGCATCTTCCCCGTTCCGCCATTGCAACAACTTGGGTTTGAGTCCCCTCATCATCAAAAGAACAGTCAGGAAAAAAAATCTATTCAAATTTCTAATGCATTATCAAGGATACAAGACATGACAACAGTAATAATAGTCTGCTCCCCCCAAGCAAGACTGCAGGTGGGGGATGAATTACCAGAAATGACACATTCATTAAAGAGATACTTCTCAAAACTCCGCAGAAAAAAAAAATTATTGTTATAGTGACACAAACAATAACCGAGAAAGTCAGCTTAATGCTCATCAGATTTCTTGCTCACTAGCATATTCATCAACACGGAAAAAGTATGAGCATGATATCCTAACTCCTAATTCATTAAGAGATACACCCAAAAAAAAAAAAAATCTCACGGGATGTCGAGTTACTCATGAAAGGGTGACCATTATAATCCCCCACCCCAAAAAAAAAAAAAAAAAAAAAAAAAAAGAGAAAAGGAATTTGCAGGGCTCAGAAATGACCTGCTCATTAAGAAGGTAATTTTTATTGCTCCACAAATAGGAAAATGGAATACTGAAACAGACAGCAAATATGATTCTCTTTTAATCTCAAATAACTGGGAGGAGAGCTTGATACTTCTCACACCTTGAACTCTGATTGGCATTTTGATCATCAGGGCAATCTATGATCCTTTATACCCAAATTCACAAGGGATGCCAAGAGTTACTCAGAAAACAATCCTACTAAAGTGTTATTTATATTCAAGCCATTACAACAAAAGTAATAACTGATTGTCAGAGCCTGACACTGGTAGGCATGCAAAAAAAAATTAGAAAGTTTTCAGAAATGACACTCATTTAAGGAAGTTATTTTACAAATCTCCTCATAATGGTAATCACTATCATTATGCTCACACAGAAAATACAGTTAAGGAATTTGTGCCATCCCCATGGAACTGTCGCGCCTACGCAAGCAACGAAGCAAAGCAACAAGGGATCAAGTAAATCAAGAGTTCTGCTCTAGTTTAAGATTGATATTTTTATAAGGGAAATACAAAAAATATTGTTCATTTATATTTTCTCACTATTTTATTCTCTTTTATATTGGTACCAACTTTACACAAAGTCTAATTTCAGCAAATTAATCGCATTCCAAGTCATATGATGGGTACAGACGTGATAAAGAAAACTTCCAAGCATATAAAAATGTGTGCATCAGCTGACATTATGGATTAAAATATCAAATTAGTATCGATTGCAGCTATATCGTGAAATACACATCAATATCGGTCTGTTGGATATCACGGATGGAAATAAAAAATCGGTTACCACTATAATTTTAATCTCTTTCACCATATATTTAGAACCTTTAAGTCTTAATAATTTTTATCAAAAATGAGTTTGATATTCTCCTCGATCATTGGAAAAAATAACCAAAAAATGCTACAAAACAAGTGGATTTGAGCTTCTAAAAAATGCATATCAGCCAGTATTTGGAATGTATGATAATAAATGACAATCTATCACTGATATAACAGCCTATTACATTAAATTTTTTATATAGGAAACGTTAATATCAGGACCTCCTCATACCGCTTATATTGGCCAATATTTAAAACGTCATAATACCAAAATCTGATGAATTTAGAGAAATATTTTTTCATATTGCAAAACTAGAACTAAAATAAAAAAATTAAAAGAAAATTGCAAAAAATAAAAGTTCAGAAAAGAATGGTGGAAAATAGAAAAATAATAATATTTTTTTCTGCATTCACATAATTCTACAATTTCTAGATTTTTGTACACAACTTTTCATAGACTATCGTCAACAGGATTCAAAATATTAGTACTTAGGAAGAATCTCATATAGTATATTTAAGTTTTGTGATCTATTATCCCTGCCTCACACATTATTAACCTACATAAGGAGTTATAACATCCTTATTCATCGATGAATGTTTATTACAAATACTTGATAGATTTTGCTTTCTTTGAATAATGTGAAGCAATTCCACTCCATAAAGTGTGGTTTCTCTTGATCCTCTTGGCTCATCTATTTTACCCCCTCCCCCTTCTGATAATGTAGGGCCCCAAACTCACAACTTCATATCTGGTACCGACATCTAAATACTTAACACATCTTCTGTAAAAATCTAGTTTTCCTTCACCTACTGCTTTAAGCATGGTTCACTACTGACTTGAAGCGAAACGAATTGCAACATTATTCCACTAATAGTAAGCCATATTAAGGACATGTGAAGGACTTTGGACAAATTAAAATAGTTCAATCAAACTAAAATTGCAAACGCATCTAATGCGGACATCATGGATATACCAGATTAGAAAAGATTTGATTTTATTTAATTTTTAAATTTGCTTTTATTTGATTTTATTTGATTTTAATTTCATTNTATTTATTTCCTAATTAACCTAGGATGAAAGTTCTCTATATAAGGATTTTAACTCTAATATTAAATGCATGATTGATAAATTGAATGAATATTGAGTATTGTGATTTCCTTCTCTTCTCTTTTTTGATCTCTCTATTTCTCCTCTCTGTTCCTCCTCCTCCCGTTTCTTCCCTTTCTCCCTATTTCTTATCCTTCCCTTCCCCTACTTTTCCCCCTTCCCTGCATCAGCATCTCTTTCCATCTTCCATCCAGACGAAATAAAATGTGCAGTTTCATTTGACCAATCATTCAGTGAAAGGTATGTTAAAAACAAAGCTTATGAACGAATCAAAAGAAATCCAGAAAAAATGACGACATGATGTAGGAATAAAGTGACAGAGTAGTTTAAAAATAGAGAATATATACAGAATAATAGTCTCTGAGAATCACAATTAGATAGCCTTAGTTCCAGACTAATAAAGCTCCTAATGGAAGAATTGGAAATGGAGAATGCAAAGAACAGAGCACAACAAACATGTGTGATGAAGCTTATGGGTGAATCCAAACTGACACTCAATTAGCAAAGGCTACCCATTCCTGGTTAAGGTGAGCGTCCATTATGAAATTGGTTATTGACCCAACTACAGAAGGTTTTTCTAGATGAGGCAGCACTTACGATAAGTTGCGACTAACTGTGTGAGGAAATAATATTTCACAGTAGCCAGCAGTAATCAATCACATATAGCACTCGGGAAAATAGTAGAAGAAAATAATCAGCATATAACTTACACCGGAAATAAGGAAAACGCCAAACAATAAGATTCTGGTTCCAATCCTTTGGCAGGAAACGTTTGATTGAAGGTAGCAATGTTGCACTAAATAAAGAGCCAAAATGAGCAAACAAGTGTAACGATACTTGTAAAAAGGAGGAAATGACATTTGTTCCAACAAAATCCAATATTAGGTTCAGTAGCATAATCCATATGGAGAGAACATACGAAAAAGCAACAATTCCAAGAGCAAAGAAGTAGAAAGTCAGCACAGCATTAACCAAGTCTTTTGACAGGAACTTGAACAGCAAAAACAATGACAAAAGCATTGCACTTCCGACCAATGGGAAACGCATGGCATGTTCATTGGACATTGTCTCCTGCATTGTAACAAAAAGCTTTAATTCGTGCAAGGCCACTCTTGAGTTCCTAAAGAGACAATACAGAAACAGCAGTGTCCTCAAGCAGCAGCACTTACCGAAGGAGGAGTTGGCTTGACTGACCGATAACAGCCCACATAAACTGCGAGAGAAGCTGTTAATATCACGTTCAGGTTTGGATCTACTTTCATAAAAAGTGGTGCTAAAGTCAAGCCTGCAAGAAAAAGAAATCCATGCATCACACACGGTAACAATTCAGGAGCCCTCCAGGCAAGCAATATAACTTCGTATCTCCAATATGCCAACTTGAGATCCCAAAAACATGTTACATTTCCTCAACAGCATATTTTTACTATACTATGCATCATGATATTTTGTCAGCTGCATCAGGCCCACATAGTTCAAGTGACTACGAAAGACAGAGGCAGGTCGAAAAGTGATTAGAACGAATGTCTCCAGCAACACCAACACTAACTGAAGCTAATCAGTCAACAAATTAGGTGCAACAGTATGGACAGCCATCTTCTATTTCATCTTCTTCTCTATATAATAAAATCAACTTTCTCCTTTTTCAGCAAGCCTGTCCACCTTAACCAAATACAATAAATGTATAAAAGACAAATAGTCCTTCAATATTAAACCAATTTTAAGATACAAGTCCAGTGTCCTGACCATGGAGGCTGAGACATCCTACCAGTATTGTGAGTCAACGGTTGCAGGCATTTCATTGTGATAATCCAATATGTATTCATTTGGAACACAGCCAGAACGTCCAAACGTTCTTTTCCATTTTTAAGAACGATAAGATGACTTTTACAAAGCAAATATAAATTATCCTGAATAACAAAATACTTAACATAAGTCGTATAAGTTGAATGTATGATGTCTAGCAAGAACCACGCTAACCACAATAGCATCTGGTAAAATTTGAGAATTAAGACTACTACATAAGGATATTCAGTTAATTACATCCAATTCAACATCGATCATCTCCATTTGCATGGCTTCAACCACATTACGTGACAGTTAATCAATCAGATAAACAATCGCGGCATGAAGCAGACAAACGGACAAACCTGCGAGAGCCAGATTCGCTAAACGTTCACCGTTCTTCATCCTTCTTCTCCAAAAAGAATAAAAACTACAATTAAACTAATGTCTCCAATAGTGACTGAAATCGTGCGGGTAGTACAATCCCCCTTTGATTAAATAATCAATCTTCAGCATATACCAAAATTGTTTCTTTCTTCCAAAATCAACAACCTGCGAACGAGCAACCCAAACAGTTAAAGTGATGAAACTATCTTGCATTCAATCAGATATTAGAAGTGAAAACGCCGGAAATTAGGTTTAGTTTTTTCATAAAATAAGGTTCGGTATCTTCGTAGAAGTACCCAAATGAGAGATCTGCCTCCGTGTAGTTTCTTCTTCGCTGAAATCGAAGATCGTCAGAGCCACCGAGAGGGAGAGAAGAAGGTAGGGTTTTAACACACGGGGTTAATTTCGTTCTTCCAAGGATTTTGTGATATACCAAGCATGTCATTCGTGTGTAACGTAGATGGATCGTACTGAAATTTAATATGGATCTCATATTTTTAAATAAATAAAGCTAAATTAAATATATTATATTTCAAATTTAAAAAAAAAAATTCAATAATTTAGCTTAAGTCAAAATTCAGCCAAAACTTTAAATGNTTATTTTATTCTAACAATCAAATATGAGAATAACAATTATAACTGCATTCCCATTTTATTATATTCCCTAGAATAACTATTCTATTTCGAATTTATTTTAATTTAATAACCAAACGCACCATGAGCGTATTTCTTTAAAAAAATATATACCACCCGAGATCCAATGGGTAATAATTGTTCGAGTAAACTCGGGTCCAAATTGGCCCGAATTAAATTTGGGTCGGATTTATTTCGTCCCAGAGACCTGGGCAGGGCCCACCAATTTGACCGACGTTGAAATTTGAAAAAAAAAAAAAAACCGAAGTTTTTGAATTTTTGTCCGACAATGGCGGGAACGAATTGCTCCTCTCTTCCTTCTCAAAACCTACACGATTCAGAATCCCGCTCCTCCATGTCGTCTCTCTCCCTCCCTCATTCTCTCCTCCCCCTCTCTCTCACTCATAGTGCAACTTTGCTGAGATACTCGTCCAATTCCCTCTCTGTAAAAATGCAAGTCCTCACTCTACTGCCCTAAAGGACGTACTGTCGTGTGTGTCGATCCAGATCCAATTGCAAAACTCCATGGAGCATGAAATTTTGAGCTTACAGCTCAGCAGTTGCTCCACAGTTTACGCGAACAAAGCATGGCACCTTGCATCCCTCCTTTTGGCCATCGGTAGGCCGGCAAGCCCAGTTGAACTGGCTTCAAAGTGCACTTTGTTCTCGACGTCGCCGGAATTCGTGGAGTTCCTATGCTTCTTCCATGATTCACCGCTGTTTCTCACTGACAATGCCTTCATTACCCTGTCTCCTGTCGCATTGGTTGCTTTCGGAAATTTTATCGCGAATTCGTTGCCCAGAGTAGGGATTGGATTGTGCGATGCGAGGAATTTTTGCGGAAATTTTGTCAGGACGTATCTTAGGAAGCGGACGATTGGAAATGAAGTTTTTCCGGCGACGAAGAAGAGAGTGGTTTCGTCATCTGTGCATGGTAAGAAATATTAATACTTATGTCTCTGACTGATTGGGCGAACAATTGGCAGCTTTGTAATTTTTTGGTACATTTCAGCAAGCGAAGACGAGATTGAACCGTCTTATTCATCGGGCAGAGTTGAGAACAATTCTTCCAAGGTATTCTCGTTTGATTACCTGGTTTGGTTTCTTTCTTGCTAGTTTGTCATTTTTCTTTCTTCCAAGGCATACTGTTGTTCGAAGGCATGAACTAATTGTAGTCTCTGAAAAGTCCCTCACTTTATTGTCGTAAAACAATCAAAATTACCATGAAATCAGTAATTCATATGCCTGCTCATCTTGGAAAAAAATATTTGGTTTGATAGCTAGAATAATTTTGGACACCTAGTCAGGACTTGGAAAGTATCAATTTCTCCCTATTTTTTCCCTGGATAAGTGGCACCGGAGCTTAAATGAAGATGGGAACTAAAACAACACATCTTATAAACTCCTTGTGAACAGCCGAAAGGATTATTAAACATGAAATAAAGTTCAAATTGTCAGTAATCACTTGGGAGAAAATGAATACCAACTCGATCACATTTGACATGGGTTGATGACCATTCTTAATTCCATCATTTTTATATTTTCATGCTTCTATCAAAGTCAGGATGTTTTAAATTTCTGTATTGATATGTGCTTATTGGCCATATCCGTGTCAGCCTGTCAGACATTGTATTTGCACTTTGTAATTTAGTGTATTTATGCAGGTTCATGAGCATGCAACTACTCATATTAGCAGGATAACAAATGCACTGCCATTTCACTTCTCAGTGAAAGCATTCAGTTCACAAGAATTAAGCAATGTGACGGTAATGACTTCTTTGAATTCCAACGGGAGCTCAAGATATAAATTAATTGATACAAAAGATAAAGTGGGTGAAAGGGAGCAAGATGCCTGCGCAGTTGATGAAGTGCAGGATAACGTACATAGACAAGAAATTCAGCATAAATGTCTCAATGACAATGGGTTACAATCAGATACACATGTTTCAGACGAGGTAGAGAAAGTTATGGTTCCAAAGTGTCCTCTGAAAGCACCTTTTCTAGCTTGTCCTACTGAAAACGCTGTCAAGTTAGAGAAAACTAAACTGGGTACAAGAAGTCCACTGAGTAGATTAAGTAAAGCTGCCCCTTCTGAGGAAGTTGATCAGTCAAGCAAACTGATTTCAGTGAAGGCTGAAAGTTTCAGACGTGTTTTTGAAGATAATCAAGATGCTAGAACATTTAGCAAGTTGGAGAACATGGAGGGTCCACCGTTGATAGATTATGATCTAGAAAGAAAGTTCGAAGATCTTGACCATTCAACTGATATCGCCCAGAGGTGTTCATCTTTAAAGAATGAATTCCGGTGGACAAACATGGCAAATCTCAAAGATATGATGCCAGACTATGAAAGGGAGTTAAAGCAAAAACAACTGAATGGTCAGGCTTTTCTTTCATCACGCAAGCAGTCTGGTGCTCAGGATCCATCAATAAGATTTCCTGCCAAAATTAATAATGTTCAGAAGGCGGTGATGACATCTCCTCGATCTTTATCCAATCCAATGGAGAAAAGCAAAATTGAGACTGTTGCTAGCGGGCAGCAAGTATGCCAGAGAGATAGGAAGACAATCTCCCTGAAGCATAAGCCCAAGCAGAACCAGAAGGATTACATTTTCACGCTCAAAAAGGTTTTCAGGGTGGTGTTCTCTTCTCAAATCCAGTTCGTGCTACTTCATTGATGAATGATGATTTCATTTGATCTTGCATATGTTTTCATGAGTGTCTTGATGGCTTTTTTTGTATATTCTAATTTGCTATCAACTTCCTCATTCCCAACTGTCACGGTTTCTATTTTATGGCATTATGTTTTCTAATACTATCTCAACGTGTGACTCTATGCTATTTTTTGTTTTCTTATCAGTTTATTCAGAACTAATTTCTGTCTTCTGTATTGTTTTTGTCATTCCTTGGAAATAATGTCCTAGACAACTAACTGATGTGGAGTGTCTTATGACATTTCCCATACTTCAATTTTTGCCGAAGTAACAATGCCCATCATATGCTGATAAACTGAAACGATCAAGGATAGTGATGTATAATGAACTCTTGTGAATGGAGTGATATGCATTTATGTCTCTGTAGACTTTGTGTCTGTCCAACTATAATTAATTAAATGAGACTAAGTATTTAAATTTTTCTGCTTGTTTTGCAGGATCACCCAGAATCGAAAGCATGGCCAAAATTTGAGTCCTACACTGTAGAGGAGGAAGAAGGTTCAGGTGCTACACAGGTGGTTATGCTTATAAACAGACTACTTATTGAGTTTGTCGTAATTCGTAACTCTAAATATGCAGGTGGTTATGGAACTGTCTACAGAGCAAGGAGAAAGACTGATGGAAATACATTTGCCATTAAATGTATGAGCTTACAATGGTTTATTATTATTCTTATTTGTGAAATTTACTTTTAAGGCAGTATGCATTGTGCGACTCATTAGTGTTTATGGTGCATATTATTAGAACATATTACTTAAACAGTGTAAAATAGTATGTACTATGTGATTACTTAAATTGTGTAATTGTTGTCAACTTTAAATCAGAACTTTGTAGGTTATGTGCCTTCAATCCCACAACCAATAACTAGAAGGAATGGAAGGAACCACTAACCAATCGAAAGAATTACTTTTCTAGATGGCATCATATTATCAGAACATATTACTTTGTCTAAATTATGTCAAATAGTTTGTACTATGTGATTACTCAAATGGTATAATTGTTGTCACGTCCTTGATTCCAATGTCTAATTACTATTTGTTTAATCTTTAATTAGTATATTTAAGTTATTAATCATTTGAAATTTTAAAGCATGCAGAATTATATATTTAAAGGTTCAAGATATGTAAGCATAATATTATAGGATTACTTCTCTTAAGTTTAAAATCACCAAAAATTTCTTGAATCTTAATTAATTTTCTATCATGTCTCCTTACCGGTCCTAAAATTATTTTTTGATATTATTTTATCTTAATTAATTAATTTAATTAGTATCTTACTTTATAACATCTTAAGACTCAAAATAAGACTGACAAAATTCCTAAAATCACAAAACCTTGTAGCATTGGATGTGACCTTGAATTTATATGTTGATAATCATATCACAGGATCGCAAATACCACCCTCGAAAGTGGTTCCGAATGCTGACTATGTCATGACGTTGAAACATGCATAAGGGGATATGTCTATAGAATTAGAGAAAACAAATAACCATTTAAAATCACTACAATCCAACTGCCTCATTGAAAATATATCGTAAAAACTAAATCAATTGCATAACCATTCAACGGAAATAAAAATAAATCTCCTAAGGCTACTGTTTGAGGCAAAAATGTAATATCAAAAAATCCACATCCTCAAACCGTCTTTCCAGTGACATTCTCTACCTACAAATGTTGGAACCCACTAATTTGAAGAGGGGTAGCAAAAACAAAAGAGCAAGTCAAATATTGAGTAAGGCGTGTAAATTTTTCATAATCAAACATACAACTTCTATTAAAACATGCCAAAAAGATAATAATCAAAATTTCAGAAGTAAGATTATGAATTTTCATAACAATCATGCAAGAGTTTCAAATTTCTTCTTTCAGCTCTATATCCACAATGTACTGCAAAAAACATGCTTAGTTTATACTAATTTTTACGGGCCAAGAGCCAATAGGGCATTACTGATAAAGGAATGAGTAATTGAAATTCAGGTTATGTTTATTTTTGCATAATCAATGGTTTTACACTGCTATTCAAGGCTCATAAGTAGGTCGTCATAAATATAACCCTGAACACGGGATTGATCGTCGCTTTTATCTCACGGATAATAAGTTTGAATCTCGATTGCCATTATAATTTATTAAGACATATGATAATACATCATTGCTAATTTCTTACAGTGGTTCGTGTATAACGAAGGAAAAACTCTATACAAATATGAATACTTTTTATATTTTTTCATATCGGAGAAAAGATCATTAGTTTTTTCACAAATTGTAGAATTTTCTTTCAAATTATTCCAAATATTTGTCATATAGACTTAAAATTTTGTAAAAATGTGAACATACTTATGTTAAAATAGGTAATACTATATTATAAAATTTCTCAATATATGGAGTGTCTACTGCAAAATTACAGAAGAAAATTAGTAAAATTTTATAGTTCCAATATTTTATATCTATTAACAAACATGTAGGGGCGATTCATAGTAATTCCAAGATATGCAAAGCATAAACTTTAGGAATTTTGAACATATTGGACATTATGAACGAAAATCATATATGTAAGAGCATATATGAGTTATAGTGCAAAATTTCAGAACATGTATGACTTATTGTGCAAAATACCAGCTAAATAATATAATGAGCATAGGTTAAGATATGGATTTCTTACAATATTGTAGAAAAATAAGGAGAATAGTACATTCATGTAATGAACAAATATCTTAAGTACGAAAATACAACATGTATGAGCATTTGAGATAATAAATGTTCAATGGAGTAGAGAAAGATCAGTAATAAAAGAAAGAAGGTTTGAGATGCATTTGTCTTAACTTTAAATTTACTAAAAATTTCTTTGAATTTACTTTAAATGACCTTGTCTTGCCTTTTCTATCTCTGCTCCTCTTCTATTTCATTCTCCTCTCTCAAAATCTGGTAAAAAATGAACAAAAATTACCCGGACGTGACTTTTATAAAAGGTTGGTGTATGTACGCCCTCCAAGCGTGTATTGGGTGTTGCGGCAAAACATTGTGGCACACAAGCATTGTTTCAGCGTGGGCAATCTACCAAAAGTGCCCATAAGTGTCCATCAAGGGCGCATTAGGTGTTGGCAATTTGCCAAAAGTGTACTAGAGCTTTGGTTAAGTGTCCCTCAGGCGTGATCTCTTCGTCTAGAACACGCAAGCGTGCGCGTTAAGTGGCAATCAAGCGTCATTTAACCGATGTGATCCACTCCAAATTGACTTTAACCTAATTTTTTATTTGATTTTAAAACTTCATTTTCTTAACTTATTTAAGCATAACCAAATTTAAAATTTTAAAACGTACACTTTACAATTTTCCCTTCTCTGGCCTTCTTTGTCTTTTTCTCTCTCTCTCTTCCTCTATTCTCTTTCTTTTTCTTTTTTTTGAATTTTGCTAAAAATGACTGAAATTAACTAAAATGGGCCTTATATAGAAAATTGACATATGTGCATTTGTTAGACATGCGTCAGGTGCTAATACGAAAACCATACGGCGCACGAGTATCTCCCACTTACATATTAGGCACATACATTTTGTCTCGAACATGCACATGTATCTCATTGAGTAAAATTTGGATTAAAATATTGAAATTGACGCAAAATTTCATTTGACCTTAATATATTGATTAACTTAATTAATCATTGTTAGAAAATTAATTTAAAATCCATACCTTATGATTATTGTCAACTTATAATAAGAATTTCATAGGTTATGAGCCTTCAATCCCACAACCAATAACTAGAAGGAATAGAAGGAACCACTAACCAATCAAAAGAATTCCTTTTCTAGATGAAAATCTTCAATTTTGTGGAGGATTCAACGTGGCATAATAGACAGACCCAAGTAGTAGTTTTTCCAGAAACTATGAAGCAACTTTGAGACCATCAAATCACAAATGAGTTCTGATGAAATGTATTTCTTTGAAAGCTTGTAAATTCTGTAGTTGTTTCTAATTGGACTTCTATTCCATGATCATTTTTTCTTCCGCTATTATATGTCTTCCAGGATAGATAATTTAATTTTTTTTCTTTTTGGGGGACATCCTTTGTCCGCGTCCTGTAGTTTCACACGTTATATATCACATTAACACGGTCCTAGACGTAGAGTGCCATAACATGTTATGTGAAACAGACTTACTATTCATTTGGTAACTAGCTTGAACATTGTTTGTTAAGTCTGCTTGAATATGAGCATAACAATATAACCAGTTCTTGTACAAGTTTTTTAGTAATGTCTTGTGATCAGTGAATTGACTAGGAAAACCAATGTTTGACAACTTCTACTGTTATTGGAAGTATTTGGCTGAAGAGGAAACAATTATTGTTTGACATGCATTACACAGCCATTGATACAAATATCTGCCGATATATATCAATATTAAGGCCTCTGATATTGATATTTTTTGATACTATAATAAAATTGTTATATATTTTCCTATCGATGATATGCTTGTTTAATAATATTGGTCGATACAATTGATATATCATCCAATATAATAATGTTAGATTATGATTTTTAGAATTTTTTTAATTCTAATAATATTTGATATCTATATGTACTGTTCGACATCGTCATGATCGATACTAATATGGACGTGATCAATATCAATGCTGATAAATTTACCCATAATTGTCTTTTCCTCGGTGTTTAATTATGTTGTTTTTCTACTTATATAGCCAATTAGATTAGATTCTGTAATTAGCTGCCCCCATAGTGATACAATTTGTTACTCGTCTTAACTGATGCCTACTAGCTCAATTTTGGCTGTGCAGACCCTCATGCAAATGCTCATAAGCACCATGTTAGCAATGAGCTCAAGATGCTAGAAAGATTTGGGTGTGTGTACTAAGAAAGTTCACCTTGATAGTTGCCAATGCGATCCATTTATAAAGGAGAAATTGATGACATTAATCAATTTTGTCAGGGGACGGAATTTTGTCATAAAGTACGAAGGTTCTGTTAAAAGTGCAAATTTGGATTGCTTTATTCTGCAGTATGTTGAGCATGACAGGCCTGAGGTGAAATATTATTTGCATCGGAATTTGTTACTTTGCCCCTCATTTCTTGCTAGTTTGGTTGTTTGATGTTGTTTTTACTTTGGTATGCAGGTTTTGAAAAAGGAAGTCAACATGTGTCAACTTCAGTGGTATGGCTACTGCATGTTCAAGGCGCTAGCAAGCCTTCATAAAGAGGTAAAAAAAAACTTAGTTATGAATTTATGATTTTTTTTGTAAGATTTTATTTACTCTAAATTTTTTTTCTAGATTTTAATATCTGAGAGTGATCAGTCTCTATCTGTGCTCTATAGGGTGTTGTTCATAGGGATGTTAAACCAGGAAATTTCTTGTTCTCTCGAAAAACCAATAAAGGTTATTTAATTGACTTCAATCTCGCCAAGGTTAGCACCCCTTCAGTACTTTTGCTTTGATGATATTCTTATCTTGGATTTTTTTTTTTTTTTTTTGTTCACCACATTGTTTTTTCAATGTAGGATCTTCATCAGAATTATGGGAATGCTGGTCTGTTTCTCCTCCCTATCCTTTGAGCTTTAATGACACTAGAGAAATGTTATCACACAATTGCATTTATCTTTTGTGATTGCTTCTCTGTTTCTTGTTTTGGCTGGTCCAAATTCACCTTAATAACGTTGAGCATCACTGGCCTATTTCAGGCTGATGATGGCGATGATAGTTTTGGTCGATTTGAATATAGCTACGATAACGTGCCCCCAATTGTTTATATTTTTCCAGGGAGTAAGAGGAAAATGCTTCTAGGCATTGGTTAATAATGGTTTCCATCTCAAATATGTCTGTGAAACTCACCCCATTTAAAGTTCTTGATATATTTAAAGTTCTTTGCTAGCCAAAATCTGAGTTCTGTTAGTCAAAAAGAGCAAAATTGATAGATTGTTCTTGATTTTTTCCCATCTGTTAGAGATAATTAATGTTTTTCCTTTTGCTCTACTTCAGTTTCAATCACAGTTATCATATTTTATTACTCTGTTTGAGATTAATATGTATTATGAATAAAAATATCAGCATCGATCGTGATTATATTAATTATAAACGTTGAATAAGCAAAATTGTTTTTCTTATAATTATATTGAATTTGAATTAAGTACAAAAAATTTAGCCATTTCTAGTTATCTATTACCCATTTAATAAATTTGAGTTTATTTTATTAAAATTAATAATATGAATGTAAGCTTATAGTGAGGTAAAAATAAAAAATAAAAAATATTGATATATCGTTGATATGCTAATATATTTCGTTATTTTCATCGTACTATATTCATCATCATGGTATGTGCTAATCATCTGATAATCAAATCCATATATGACTAAATTTGCATGCTTTGGCAGACAAATCAAAGACAACTACAGCGACATCTTACGGTCATCTTCCAATTCCGCATTCTCAGTCTTCTTCCTCCAGCAAACGTCGGAAGACAGCAAGCACCAAATCTCCTGAAGCATTGAAAGGATCTGCAGCAAAGAACTCAAAGTTTACTCCAGAAACAAAGGTTCTAAAAAAGAAGGGTGTGGACAAATTTAAGGTCTATGATGACTTTGGCCGTTTGAATTCCCTTACAAGCCAAGGTGCAGATGGCTCTGCCTTAACTTCATTAGAAAAGTTAAGGGAACCCCTACCCTCTCAGGGTCGCAAGGAGCTGATCACACTGGCTCAGGAAGCAATGCAGAGCCCGAATCCCGAACTGAAAGGCGCCCCGGCTTCTAAGAGAAAGAGGATTGCTGCTCCACTTGCTTTCATGGATAGAAAGCTTGATTATTTCACTCCAATGCGGATTCACTCCTCTACTGTTGCAATTCCTCGCACAGGTTTGTTGAATGAATTGTGGCATAATCCATGACTAACTCTTCGTTTATCTTCCTCGAAATGGTTTCCACACTTGCCATGTGAAAAACATTTGATAATAAATAACTTCTCATAATATTTTATGATGTATGTTAGCTTCCGAGAAAGTGTAGATTATTCAATAAATCGATTCACGATAATATTTTCACACGGAGTTGATATTTTACCATCATTGTTGACTGATTTTTGATGTGGTGATTTTTTGGGCTAATGGTGTTGTGGGCATCGCTTGTCGGTGAACGGCTACGTGGTTGGGGCGTTGTCTTCCATCTACCAACAACGGTTTGGGGGCGTCGGTGAATGACGATGGGTGTTGAGGCATCGGCCGTGAGGTTGAGGGCGTCAGGTTGTTGGAATGGGTTATTTCCTCGTTTGTTCCATGCTCATTATAAATACTCCCTATTTCATTTGCCTGACTTTTGAAAATAAGGGTTGATGCTCAATGTTTGCTCGAGCGAAGTTGCATTGTGAAGCTTCTGCATGAAATTCGCAAGCTAGGGGCTTGAGCGGTGGTTTAGGGTGTTTTTTGGTGGCATTAGTCAGGGTATAAATATCCTATTTCAAATTTAGATTACAGATTATATGACATTTAAACCTTTTGGTGACTAACTCTGGAGAGAAACTAATGAAAGAAGAATGAGAAGATTTTGCCATTCTTTCTTGTTTTGATATTCACTGCTCATTGGTATGCTTTCTTTTTTATTGTTTTGGACATTTTTACTTATGAATATTTTTTATTATTTTATTTCTTGTTATATTTTTCCTGGTTTACTAATATTGTAGTGAATCCAAATGACATGTTTGTGATCAGTGTATTCATACTTATAATTTATAATGATATTTTACGGATCAAAAATTCCGTAATTTTATCTTATGTTAAAGGGAGTATTAAGAAATATTGTAAATCTTATTTATACTTATTATTGTATTGTTATTATAATTATTGTTAAATTATCACCACATCTTCTCACGGGTCTAAACGGCGGGCTCAATATTTCAATCCATGCAAAGATTTATTATTGACTTGATTAAGAAACTTGGTGTTCTCAAGCCCAACGCGAAAGACACCGACTTAAGTTGGTGGGCTGGTGTCCTCACTGATCATTGGTTGGTGACCGACAAAGTTGGGAGCATTATGAGTTTGTAATAATATCACTTTCGGGTAAAACCTTTTATTTATGAACCATAGTAGTCCATAGTGAGCAGTGGATGAATTCCATAGTCTAAGCATAAGCTTTCTTTTAGTTAGTAAAATATTATCTCGTATGTAAATGAAGTGGGCCTATAACATTTTCACAAATGTCTCCTTTTCCTCTATTTCCTCCATGTTCAATGCTCATGATTCCATTTGTTTTCAGGAGAAAGGAAGCTGGCAAAAGAAGGCCCATGCACCGGAACGAAAGGTTTCCGAGCTCCAGAGGTGAGAGCCTACAGTGAATTTTCACATTGTAGTTTTATCATAGTATTTTGGTGGGCTTAACATTGATATATGTCGACCGATATTTACTCTATGACCATCGTCTTATCTCTTGGGCCGTTTTCAGGTCTTGCTGCGCTCCGTCTTCCAGAGTCCAAAAGTTGATGTTTGGTCTGCGGGGGTCACATTGCTTTACCTAATAACTGGGAGGCTACCCTTTAATGGTGACCCTGAGCAGTAAGATTATCATCTCTTCACCATTAACAAATATTGCCTACAACAGTAAAAATCCCATGTCATTTTTTTTTATTCAAATGATGTATAGAGCAACAGGGGTGGGATTTCACTCTGTATTTTGCAAAGTTTCGTCTACGGCCTTGGAGTCTACAAATCCACCACAGTTCGACTTATTACCGATGTGTGGGTGGAGCTATTTTTTACAAAATGGTGGAACCAGAAGCGAAAATTTCGTCTAAATTTCACATCCACTGCTTTTTCATGTATGTTTCGGGTATCGAAAAATAGCAGGCAATTAGGAAATTCTAAGCCATAAGAGCCCCTCAGTTGAATGTATGGACTCCAAACCCGAATTCTTTCCCCCTTGTTTTAGACGCCTCTCTAACATACTTTCTAATGTAACGTATTAGACATCCTTGAGACTTCATCGTAATACTAATTATTAGTATTATTCAAATGTGTTGATTTATATTATTTAAAAGGCAAATTTTATTATTGAAGGAGTGTTGGTAACAGCTATTCTTCACAGTTATATAGTGTTTGTTTCTAAATATTTACTGGCTAACTGTATCTCTTGCTGAAGAAATATGAAGGAAATTGTGAAGTTGAGGGGCTCTGAAGACCTGTGGGAACTTGCCAAGCTTCACAACCGTGAATCCTCATTTCCACTGGTATTATTATAATTATTTTGTTGTTATTATTGCTTTTTTTTTTTTTTAATTGAGGCGTTATTTTTGTCTAGTGAAAATATTTTTTTACTGAAAATAACTTTTAAAAAATACTTTTATAGAATATATTTTCAAAATTATATGGTTAAATTACAATTTTGTTTTTTGTTGTTTTGCCTGCATTAGAAAATTTGGATCGAAAAATATCACCCTTACTGAAATTTTATTAAAAAAATACATAACGTAACACTTCTTGATCGATTTTCTTTTACCTAATTGAGTGTGACATATCATATCTTATTTTAATAATATGAAATTGTTTTTCACTGGTCTAAAATTTATTTTTTATTAATTTATTTTTCTATATATATCAATTACTGAAAAATAGTGTTCTTTTTCGTAAGCTATTTTTAGCCAAACAAATGGATCCTTGAACTGATGCTGAATTGCCCATTTATCAAAGTTAATGGCTTGTGCTTACAATAAGAGGGTTTATCACACAGGAACTTTTTGACATACAATTCCTACCATCCATGAAGCTACTGGATTGGTGCAAAGCATACGCAAGGAGACCAGATTTCCTTGATGCAGTCCCAAGATCGCTGCTCGATCTCATCGACAAGTGCTTGACTGTGAATCCAAGGGTCAGGATCACCGCAGAAGAAGCTCTTATGCACGAGTTTTTTGCCCCGTGCCATGAAGCTCTCCGAAAGCATAGGCAACTCTTGGGTGGGCACCCGACTCCATTGAATGTGTAAGAGTTTCCTATGAGTAAATTTCATTCAATTGTGTTTCAGAAACGGAGCTATTAGCCTTTTCATGCCTTTTAATCGTAATAATTTTATTATGATAATTTAGATAGTTAGAATTATAAGATGGGTTATGTTGTGAGTACAAGTCATTGTGACTCAAACCTATCATAAAATGTATACTCTGAGGGAGGAGAATTATTCTCCTCAACTTATAAGGCAACCTCTATAGTGTTGCCTTTTTGATTTAGGACTCACAATATTCTCATTTCGTTGCTAGTTGAAGATTTCGGTGGCTGCACTCTGCGGCATTTTATTCGATGGCTTTTACTCTGCAATGTTTCACTCTACTTTGTTGTATTGATAGCAGGCCAACCCTTTCGTAGTTAGCCCTTTTTAGTCAAAATTCTTCGCAGGTAGTCCTCTCTAAATTGAGACTGATTTTAATGAAAGTACTATTGTTGTGAGTATAGTCTGTTAGGGTCTGAACCTCCCCTAAAAAGTGCACCCCGAAAGAGGAGAATTTCCTTGACTTATAAGGACGTCTTTATGGAGTTGTCTTTTTGATATGAAATTTGTAATATTTACTATTGCGAATACAAGTCGTTAAGTCTCGAGCTTCTCCTAAAAATTGTACCATGTGGAAGGAGAATTTTCTCAAATTTATAAGACAGTCATTGTGGAGTTGTGTCTCTAATGTGGGACTTGTAATAAGTTAATATATTTTAATATGT
>JAODPA010067270.1:0-70036 GCA_025585075.1 Nepenthes mirabilis
TGCAATTATTTTTTTATATATATGCATTATCATATCATCTCCTCGTGGGTTCAAATAAAAGATTCAGCAATAATTCTTACAGAGATTAGTTTTCTCCTTTATAAATAAAGCTTTTGGTAATCAAAACCCAATAAGTGGTATTAGAAAGTTTGGATTATTGTGTTAAAATTGCTTGAATTGATGGAGGGTGGCAACGAAAAATAATTTATTTGAGCGGTATAAATTTTGATATTTAAAGGAATAAGATAAAAGATTTATTCTTCATTAAAATTGTGCATCTTCCATTATTTGTAGCCCAAAAGCCCAAATCAAAATCAAAAAACGTTTGTATTTGACAAGTTTGTAGCCATATCGGGTAATTTATTAAAAATAATGTTTATAATTACATCTGCAAGAAAAAAATGCAAAAGCTCTATGGGAGAAGCATAAAAATATTTTATGCTTTAAAATGGAGAATAACAAATTATATTTTTTTATAAAATTAATACAAGTAAAGTATTGAGAATGGAGTTTTATAACCAATCATTTTGGTGAGTGTTAAGGACACATTGATTGATTAATTGAGTGGTATAGGTATCAAATTTGATGATAAATTATTAGAATTGTAGTTATTGGCCACTTTACCAAATTTGTTAGAAGTCCTCTGGATCACAATTGTCAATATCACTCATATAACGGTGTAGTGATAATAGAGATAATCAAGGATGCAGTCATTAATGAGGAGAAGAGAAGGTCCCAAGGCTCCACATCATTATATCTTGAAACTCTTTCTTAGGGTCATGAGGAAGAGGCAATGGAGGGGGTCCCAAATCATATAAGAAAATATACATAAATTAATATCAAGGTATCAAAACCTTGAGGTTAACAATGTAAGAAGAAAGACCATATTAAAAAATATTATTACAACTAAAAATAACAAAATATAGATGGTAGTGAGAAGAATACCATGAAGGCCTAAAATGATTAGAGAACATCAATTATTACCGAGCCAAATCTTATCATGTGTGAAGATGTGATCAACGTGGCCCACCATGAAACAAGCTAAGTGATCAATAGTGGTGCTTCACTCCACGTGATGTCAATGAGAAAATTCATCATATTTTATATTCTTAACGATTTTGAAGTATTAAAGATGAATAATGATAGATTATCATAGATTGTGAGTAGCAATTATGTGTACTTGTCTACCAACAATGGCATAAATTTTTTTCTTGAGAAATGTTAGACATATCCAAAATATTCATCTTAATCTTATTTCAATCGACAAGCTCAATGAAGAAGGATTTTGTCACACTTTTTATGAAGAATTATGAAAGCTCATTAAAGGCTATGTAATGATGGCATATATGAAGAAACTTTCAGGTTTGTGCATGTGGCAAGCCTTGGTCTCTAATGGATACATGAATGTGGTTAAGGGAGATGAATCTAACGATTTATGACATAAGCAACTTAGATAAGTGAGCTAGAATGGGCTTAATTGTTTAGTAAAAGAAAACTTATTCCATTGTAAAGAATAAAAAGTTGAAGATATGTCTTCATTGTATGATTAAGATACAACCAAGAGTTTTATTTTATAGAAACTCATCTTTAAAGAAGGTGGATATTTTTTAGCTCGTGCATACCAACATATATGGTTTGTTCAAAGTAAAAACTTTCTACAATGCACTTTATTTTATATCATTTACTAATGATTACTCTAGGAAATTATGGATGCATCGCTTAAAAGTGAAAGGTCAAGCATATAACATTTTCAAGTAATTTCATGTATTGGTTAAAAGGAGAATGGGAAAAAGGTAAAAGTGTTCCATAGTGACAGAGTACATCAAAACACTGGACGCATATTGTCGTTCGCGTAAGATCAAACACCAAATGACCGCACTAAAAATACCACAACTAAATGATATAGATGAGAGAATGAATTGTATGTTCATTGACAGAGTTCGATGCATACTTTTAAAAGTAAAGCTCCTTGGCATGTTTTATGGGAAAAGTTTTGAATTCCATAGCTCATGTTATCAACCTTTTTTCTAGCGGTCTTCTAGATTTTAATATGCCCAACAATGAGTGGTTTTGAAAGGAAATATCTAATGATCACTTACGTCTGTTTAGATATAAACCTTTTGTTCATGTTCCAATAGATGAAATGTCAAAACTTGATGTAAAAACACGGCAATGCATTTTTCTCAACAGTGGAAAATACAAATTTGGCTGTCGATTCTATAGTCTGGTTAAGAAGAAGTTAATGATATTTAAAGATGTGATGTTTGTTAAAGTTAAGACCCTTAAGGTTATTAGCAAAGTTGTGACGAAACAGATTTTTTTTTTTTTTTTTACATTCCGCCAACGATCTCCCGGAACTGGCACCAAGCTTCAGTGGTCCAATCCGGGCCAATCGTGCCTTCCAAATTATAAGATCACAGATGTCGTCTAGTACTCATACACATAGCAGAAGTCAATCTGTTATTTAATTGAAATATTTACATTCATTCCCATAAAAATTTATTCATGAACGTCTAATCATAAAAGTTTATCGATTCTAACAGATCATTACATTAATTACTTCTTCATGGCGGTCGTCCAAAAGGTGCTTCTGAATCCTTATAAACCCTTCAGATAGGCTCTAGTCACTCCGTCTCGTCAGGTATGAGTTCTAAATTTTCATCTGAGGGAAAAAAATAGAAAACAGTGATTTGGTACTCAACAAGGTACATGCAGATTTTTCATAAAACGTTCGTACTGTCAACAGTTACAGATACATATACAAAATATTATTTGGCCGGAATTATACAGAACACTTAGAATGGTTAATGCAGGAAATCATGCATCATATATATATCATACAGTAGCATTTGGCCGGACTATACAAAAGCTAATCAGAAAGTTAGAACAAATAATATTTGAGCATAAAATAAGGCCGGTCACAGTTTAGCTTCTTTTATTTATTACTTAATGGAAGGGGGCTTCAATCGAGGATAGATTGTGCACATTTTCTCACAATCACAGCACTACCTCCTTGTACAAAGCCTCGAGGACTGCTATCACTTTCTCCTTGTATAAGACCCTGAGGACGGCTATCACTACCTCCTTGTACAAAGCCCCGAAGATGGCTCTCACTTTGGCTATCCTCGATTATCACCTTAAGGTTCTAAGGCATGTCGGAGAATCTTGTCTCCCAATCTAAGGTCCGAATTTATTTGTTTTAACATAAAGTCGGTTTACATTTTCTTTGTTTATTCCGGACGGTCACAAGTCGGTTTCAAAGTTTTAATACAGATGCCGATTTCAAATCATAATACGAGGCCGGTTTTAATTATAATACAAGACCGGTTTTAAAAATTACAATACAAATGTCGGTTTCAAAATTACGATACAAGTGCCAGTTTCAATCATAATATAAGGCCGGTTTTAAAATCACAAAGCAAATGCCGGTTTTAAAATTACGGTACAAGTGCCGGTTTCAATCATAACACAAGGCCGGTTTCAAAATTACAATACAATGCTGGTTTCAAAATCACAGAGCAAATGTCGATTTTAAAATTATAATACAAATGCCGGTTTCGATTAAGGCCGATTTCAATTATTTTTGGTCGGTTTCAAATTAATATGCAAGGCCGGTTTCAAATTAACATGTAAGGCCGGTTTTGATATTTACTTAAGTCGATTTCAAATTATACTATAAGGCTGGTTTCAAATTATCTTACTAATCAAGGCCGGTTTCAAATTTCGATAATGCAAGTAACATACAAGTCGGTCTATTTTTTTTTATTTTTATGTACTCTAGTTCAAACATGAGTTTAGCAAAAAATAGAGGATAGAAGGCAGAAAGTAGGAATTCAAACCAGAATACGACTTATCAAACCGTAATTAAAATGGCATGCATTTAACATAAATCGGAAGGAAAAATTGACAGTTTTTAAAGCTGGAACCTTAGAGTCAAAAGTATAAAGCATGAAATTTAAAAGCTGGGCACACTTGTACTTACAAAAAATGATCGTACGAAGTATACTTGTAATATTCTAAAGTTAAAACAGAGTATACATTTGCATTAAACCATGAACTTAAAAGCAGTGAGATACACTTGCCTAACAGTCGTTCACTTACCCTTACAGACTGGAAGCTTTCTCTTCTTCTCTAC
This sequence comes from Nepenthes mirabilis, assembly GCA_025585075.1. Classification (NCBI taxonomy): domain Eukaryota; kingdom Viridiplantae; phylum Streptophyta; class Magnoliopsida; order Caryophyllales; family Nepenthaceae; genus Nepenthes; species Nepenthes mirabilis. The sequence continues at coordinate 4,136 of JAODPA010067270.1, forward strand.
TCTTTACTATTCTTTTTGCCGGTCGCTCATACTTGCTTCTTCGATTGAAGCTAAATATATATAGATGAGGGGTTAGGTGGAGTAAGTGAGGGTAAGCTACCTACCTGGTACTTCTTCTCAGAGGTTAGGTAGGCGTAAGTAGTCTAAACTACTTACTTTGGTACTTCTTCTCAGACGGCCAACGAGGTGGTTCACTTACTTCATTTAGTTAGGGTCTAGTTGGGTTTTAACTAATTAGTAAAGTTGGTCATTATCTTTAATTTTTCTTAATTTATTCTAGTCAACTCTTTAGTGAATGCTCAGGGTCGGCCATCGTTTCACTTCTTTTATTCAAGACCGGTCAATCTTTCTCAAAATCAGTCAACTCTTTGGTCGGTCAACATTTTAATGCTGGTCAACATTCGGTCAACATTCGGTCAACCCTTACTCAAGCTGGTCAATATTCTAAGGCCGGTCAACCTTTCAAAAGCCGGTCCACCTTACAAGTTTCGGTCAACTTTATCTATTCGGTCAACTTTATCAAAAGCAGTCCGGCCTTCTGTGGTACAAACTACTCCAGGTTTAAGTGACATAAGGCCACTCCGGTATTGAAAGGTATAAGGCTACTCCGGCCTCCAGATTTCATTATACTCTTGATTTTAATATTTTATTCTGATTTTAAATTCTCTTTTGATTTCAGAATCTCACAGTGGAGAAGGTGATGTCTCATGATGATGGTACTCTTTGCGATACATATCCTATACCACTGACACCGAGGACAATTCATGTTGATGATGATATTTGAGTTGATCAAGGAGGCAATAGAAACAATGATATCCCCACCTTTGATGAGGTGGACAATGTTGCTGATAATACTTATAATGATATTAATCATGAAACTACCAAGCCAACTCTAACCATCCCATTTCAACAATCCTTGAGAGATCAGTATCCATTCACACGCCTATTGACTGATGATTATATATTACTTACCGATGGTCGAGGGCCAAAATACTTTGAAAAAGTTATGAAAGATGATTACAAGATGGAGTGGATGAAAGTTATTCAAGATGAAATGAAATCTTTATATGAAAATCACATTTTTGAGCTCACCAAGTTGCCTAAGGACAAATGAGCATAGAAAATAAAAGAAAAAAAAATTAAGTATTCTGCTTAAAGTTCAAAAAGAACAATCCTCAACAAAGGAACATGGTAAGATTGGTTGTAAAGATATTTGGCCAACCGAAGAGTATAAATTATGAGGATAGCTTTTATGATATTGTGAAGATGTCTTTTATTCGAGTTGTTTTTACATTAGCCATGAGTTTTTATCAAAAAATTAAACAACTAAATGTGCGGACGACATTTTTTCACGATAATCTTAAGGAGATATACAATGGAGCAACCAAATTGGTTCTAAGTGGAATGAGTATCTATTGCACCACTTAAAGAAAAGATTTTACGAATTGAAACAAGCTCCATGAAAATAGTATAAGAAGTTCAAGTTAGTAATGGCAAAGCAAAATTATTAGAAAACTATTTTGGGCCATTGCAAATTTGCCCAAAGGTTCTAGGAAGATAATTTTGTTATCCTGTTACTTTATATAGATGACATCTTTATTATGGGGTGAAATGCATCTCGAATTGGGAAGTTGAAGAAATAATTTGTGAAGTTTTTTGTAATAAAAAATTTCAAGTCGGCAAAGAAATTTCTTGGTGTAAGAATTTATCATAGTCAAAAGACAAAGTAGCCCTGTATGTTTCAAAGCTAGTGAGTACTCTACTTGCAAATTATTTTGAATTAAGTACTAGAGAAAGTTTTTTCACTAAAGATGAGAAGTCTAATATGAAATATGTTCTTTATTTATCAACCATAGGAAGTTTAATTTATGCTATAAAGTGTTTGGGTCGAACATGGCTCATATGGTTAGAATCGTCAACCATTCATTTCTAATATCAGAAAGTAGCATTAATCCACGACTAAAAAGATACTCAAATATCTACAGAAAACTTTCAAGATGTATTTTTATTTTGAATATGACAAGTTTTTGTTAGGTTCCTATACACCGACATGGCAGGTAATATTAACTTTCAAAAGTCTACTTGAAAATTTGATTATGTTTATGAGAAAAGTTATGTCTTAACAATTGAGATTGCAAAAATATATTGCACTCTATACCACAAAAGTTAAATTCATTATGGTAATAAAGCTAGCAAGGAAATATTATAGATAAGAAAATTCATCTGAAAATTCAACTTCAAGTAAGAACGATATGTGTTACTTTATAAAAACCAAAACTCTATTCATTTTTGCAAGAACTCATAATTTCTTCTAAATCAAAACACATTGATGTATAGATCATTAGATGAGAAATATTGTTGACTCAATTTTGCCAATACTTGATAAAGTCAATATCGATGATAATAGGTCATATATGATAACTAAGGTAGTGTAAAGAAGTAAGTTTGAAACATTCCAAGTGATTGTTGGGAAGGTGATGGCTCTTATATGATCATGAGAAAAAGTTTATTAGGATAGGTTACTTTCTTGTGAGTGTCATCCTTATATACATATCAATATTATTTCATTTATTGGCTAATTGTATAAAGTTATGTAGCAAACTCAATTGATCCGTACTTCAGTGAAGGAGAATCATCAACAAGTGAAGCTGCCACATCTAATGTGTGCTGATAACAAAAGTAGCATGCCTTGTGCATGCCTATGAAGGTGCTTAGGCACTAACTATAGAACTAGCACCACTTGTTCATGCCTAACATGGTGCTCATGTGCTAATGCCTAATATAGGCACATCTATGCTACGGCCCCATTATAAATGCTTAACTTATTTTTAAGTCACAGATATAGGATTTTGAAGAGAGCTTGTTGAATGCCAAAATAGAGAGAGAAATGAATAAGAAAAAAATCCACTTAACTCTTTGGGTTCCAAGTTCTATTACTAGCAAACATCACATTTATTATTATTGCTATTAAGAAAAACATTGTTACTGGTTGTTTCTTATTAGTTTCTCTTGTACTCTTTATTATTTGGGTTTCTTATTAGATGATATATTATTGAATGTTATATGATGTATGTTTTATAGACGTATCATTCCGTGATTTATTCTTTTGTTTTCAAAATAGTTTTTCATATAAAATCTTATATCTCATAATTGTGATTATTATTTTATATTTGTCCATTATCATATCATTTTCTTGCGGGTTCAAACAAAGGACTCGATTTTAATCCGTATAGAGATTACTTTTCGATTTTTCTGTGTAATGTTTTTAGTGATCAGAACCCAGCACTTAGCCCCTTAGCATCCAAGTTGGGAGTTGTGACACTAGCACTTGAGGCTTTTACCATGTTTGTCATGTGGACTTTAAGTTTGGAGGCAGACTCAAAGCAATGCAGGGTTTGGATACTTAATCTAGAGGGTTTAGCAAGGGGAGTTTAGTTCCGGGAAACTTGGCAATGGATAGTTCTACTCAGTAAGCTTGGTCATGTGTCTATAAGAACACAGAGATGATGATGTGGCTCAGACCTTGATGATCAACTAAAACAATTCACATAAGCTACCTCAAATAATGTAGAAAGTTACTATCAATAGTTCTAAGAGAGTACATGTGGGAATTTTCTTGACTAGGTCAAAGGTGTAGGCAGTAATCAAAAGGGAGTGACTTGAGAAGGTGTCTTACAATTGACAACTGCTTAATCATCAAACCTTGTAACCAATTAGTATTTACATCTATAGATAAATGTGGGACTATCCTCTAGTTTAAGAGGTGACTAAGCTAGGGAGTTTACTAGGTTCTTTTTTTATCAGTGAGTATCACAATAGTTTTAAGTCCTTTGAACTATATAACTTAGTATCACAAGCATACACATAAAAAAAGAAGCTCGGTTGCCGCATGGTTGGACTAGTGGGTGGGATTGAGTGAGTGGTCGTGCAACCAGGGGTACCTGTTATGCATTGGCTCACACCAAGCTAGGGAGTGTACGAAACAGGAGAAGTTGAACGTTAAAGTTGCAAAGGAAGGACAAAGTGGTGGCAAGCATGAGGCAGCTATCAGGGTGAATCTACTACAGGTATTGAACCCGTTGAGGGCTGTGAAGACAACCCCCCTTTGTCTTGACGTATCTCAATGCCAAGGTGAAGAGCTTGGACATTTCATTTCCATACAATACAGGTGTGACTCACACAATGAGGAGACAACTTGAGTAGAATCAAGACCATCAGTGCACGAGCACAAGCAATCCTGGGCACTGCCAGTGGCGTGTTCATTGGTGTTGGGAGTTGGACGTAGAAAGGTCAATTTGATTGTAAATCCTCTAGATGACTTTGATATTATTACTGGGCGTGATTTCTTTAGGAAGACATAGAAGGTCAGATTTTCACATTTTGAAAGGAACATAACCTTGGGGAAATGAGGACGCAAGTTACAAACTGTGGTCAATCAGTTGGGAAAGGTAGCAATCGAGTTGCAAAGGTAGTATGCATCTCAGCAATCTCTATGGAGAAAATCAAACAGTAGCTAACCGACCTACTTTGTAGTAGTGTTGTGGTCAAAGCTCACTTGAAGATAGAACTGCCAGATTGCATGGCTACTACACATCGATTGTACACGGATGTGATACCCAAGGAGTTGCTTCAATGCCATCCTAGGCATGCCATTAACCATCAACCGCGCAGGTTCCAGGCTCACAACCACCATATTCGCTGTCTTATTAGATGTCACCTGCAAATTGTGGAGACATGACAAGTTGCTATATGGATGGTTTACCTAGCTATCCAAAGCTCCATGTGATGCTTCAGTCCTTTTCTAGAAGCCACAGGATGGTTCACTTCAGATGTGCATTGATTCCCAAGCTCTTAATAAGGTGACAGTGAGAAGCAAGTATTCAGTACCATTGATGCAGAACCCGATGGATAGGTTGAGCAGCTTGCAAAATTCACAAAGTTGAACATTCGGTTAGACTACTGGAAAATGATGGTTGCCAAGGGAGATACACCGAAGGCCAGTAGCGTTACAAGAAATGTGTCATAGGAGTTTCTTGAAAGGTCATTCATTCTTACTTTTGCTGTAGTTATTTTTTGAGATTATATGAGAGGCAAGTTAATGAATTGCATCCCTTATTATTGGCTTGATGATTTTGTAATCTTATATATGGCTGATTCAATAATCTATAATCAAGAATCACTAATATAGATACTCAAGGATCATCTATAAGAAAGAAGGTGCTCCGCTGTCTACAAGAACGCATACTCCGTTATGATGGAGTGCAATCTTGCAAGAAAAGTGGAAATCTTCCTCAGTCATTTGATCAGGAAGGCCAAATATGGATGGATCCCAGGTGACAACAATTGTGGATTGGCCAGTTAAAATAAAGGTTCATTCATTCCAAAAATTGATAAATTATTATCGCCAATTTATAGTTAAGTAATAATAGAAAGCAACCCATTGATCAGCCTACTGAAGAAGTGTCGATCATGGTCGAGGATAAACTCATGGCAGGAAAAGTTGCTATTAGGTCTGAGCCAATATTGAGACTTCCAGGCTTCGAGTTACTGTTTGAGGTGTATACAGATGCTTCCAAAAAGGACACTCCATTGCATTGACAGCTGAAAGTTCAATGATGCTTAGCATTGCTATTCTGCTAATGAGGGAGACACGGTGGATGTAGTACAGTATCTTTAGGTATGGCTAGTGTGCCTATTTGGACCAAAATTCGTGGCACGGATAGACAATGTGGCCAATGCCTACTTCAGAGAACAAGCTACCCACAAAGCAAACAAGTTGTCAGGAGTTCTCTGCAGAGTACAATTGTCTATGGAAGCACAAGCAATCCACGGAGTCAAGTTGCCAATGCTATAAACCAAACGGCAGCATTAGCATTTGGTACAGCTATGGCCTGGAACAAGTCGTATAATGAAAATCATATTCAGGAGTGCACCAAGGACAACACTTGCTAGGCGTCTCTTTGATTGCCTAACATTGTTTGTCAGGCTTTCTGCTGGTCCATAGGCAGCCAGAACACAGTTTTTTGACAAGGTTGGTTTGAACGTCTAGCGACCCACAAAGTACTGCAGGTTTGAGAAGCCAATGCAGCCTGTATGCATTGTTATGGCGTAATCCAACAAAACAAACCAAAAAACAGAAATATAAGAACTTTCAAGGATAAATTGAAGTAATCCAGAAAAACTTCTACCACAATCCCTCAATTCTCAGAAAAATGTTGTGCCAAAAGCAGTATTTATTTAGGTACCATGAGCTCAATAGAATGTCTGCGATTCAAAAGCAAAACGAGAGGATTTTCTCCATGAATTCAAAAACAGCCTAAAATTCAATGCATTTGTAAATTACATTAGTTAAGCATGCAGATAGGTAGCCTCTGGATTTCCACATATAATACACAACACAGACAAGCAATACCTACGCTCTACAAATGTTTTAGTAACTTTGAGTGGACACCGCCAGTTCTAATCCAACTGTACAAAAGTGCCATCTTGATTTTGCTCAATTGCAGTTTGAGCTTGCTCAGATTCACTTTCAGTTGCTGATATTAATGAGGCTGATTGGATTTTCCCAGCGTGCTCAAGTCGCATGAGAATTACCCCCCTGAAATGATAACCGGCACAAAAATCAGCATTCAGGTTACCAAACTCATGCCAGCAAGTCCTTCAATTTGTTTTCTTTCAACGCCCCATTCCGGTGCATTCTGTTGATTTAAAGTCAACTTGAAGATGAGGCTGTTAGATGAGCCAGGAGAACATTTGAACTGGGTTTTAGTAGTTTAATGAGTCAAATTTTGAACTTGTCTAGTTAACCGGGGCAAACTTAAGCAAGGTGCCATTAGATGTCCACCTATAAAATACAAGTTACTTGATTTCGGCTTGGTTAGAAACCCTATTCTCATTCTAGCTCAAAGGGTGAAGTTGCTTAAGTCCAATTTAAGCTCTTCAAACTAATGAGCCAAGAATGAGCAAGGTATCACTTGCCTCCGTTCCCAGACCCAATCCAAGGGGAGCACTTTAGTAGGTGTATCTTCCAACCACAACAAAAATGCTAGACTGACACCAAGTAAAAATAGAAATGTTTGGGGGATGACTTCGAGTGACACGGAGCCCATCAATCCATTTATTCTTGTGTGCGCCTGTCAATATGAATGGATGAATGGAACGCCATGTCATTTGGCAGTGTCCAAGGATTTCCCGCTAATGCAGTAAAAAACAAGAATTTTGTCAAAAATCAACCTTGATGAACAAAGTTTCAACCTTAACCAACTCAAGTAAAGCCTAATCAGCTGATAAAACATAGTTTCAGTTGAGAGAGAAATGCTCAAGTGATAGTCGAATAAATACTTCCAATTTTTTATATGAATTACCATACACAAGTATCTATTAGTTAGTGATGGACAATGATTCAAAAATTGTTATATTCACACTCGTTCAATCAAAGCAATAGCAATCTATTTCCAAGGAGCGAACAAAGTATTTTGCTTAGTTGTGCATGTTCAAGATATTGCAATAAGATGATCAAGATATGCTGCTTGATAATTACCTTGCAAAGCGGGACTGTATAGAGATATCTCGAACCTTGATTCTATTCACTGTCCCACTTTGGCTGACTAATACAACTTGTTCATCACTTTCACCATCCTCTGCAGATACAATACAATATGGTGTAATGCGTGGCCATGATAGATAGCACAGAGTAACCAGTTCCTTACCGTCAGACAATGAAAATCCAACCACAAACACAGCAGCCAGACAGTCCTCTGCTGCGAACTGAAAAGAAGATTGGACAAGGTAATAAGCATAGCAACATGAGCGAAAAGATAACCCAAGCAATTTCTGCACAAGAGATTCCGGTCTTACCTTGTAGCCTATTAACCCAACCCTATTCAAAGGAGATAGGCGGAAACTGCTGAGCGGAACACGCTTTCCATAACCACTCTCCGATATGAAAAGCAACCAAGGACGACTAAATCCCTTATTATTGCTTCTAAAAATAAAGGATTTTGTGTCATACTATGTAAGTATAGTTGAAAACAACAAAAGTAAAACAAGACCTTGGCAGATTGGTGAACAAGTACCCACAAGGAGTATAGCATCAAAATCAAATAACAGCAAAAGGCATGGCCCAGGACAAATTTCAGCTCTCATAAATAGAGAAGCCATTAAGAATCAGGAAACAATGACTCTAAGGATTTCGGGTTTCAACAAAAGAAGAAAATGCATCATTTAAGCATGAAACAGTTACAGTTGATAATTATGATGGTAAAATAACAGTTACAGTTACAGTTACAGTTACAAAACTGAACATTTCTCACGTGCAACATGCAACTAAATGTATGATGGTAAAATAGCTCACTTATCCCACACGCATTATCATAATGAAGCTATGTACATGAAGTCAGAAGAAATCTAATCAGGATTTACAATTCCTCAACAGCGACATTGTTGCCATTAATTAGCATGGGTACCAAATTATGCATCAAATTTCAGCTTGGATTGCAAATAGGTCGGTACAAACAAGAGAAATTAGCAATAAGATATTATTACATGAAAATTACCGGATTCCATGTGCTACAGCCCCTTGCTCAAGATCTTTCCGCATGGCTGCTGGTATAATATCCATGCTTGCCATTTTATCCCCTTTCTTTAGTCTCATGGCAACCCCACCCCTTGTATTTCTACCTTGCGATCGAATCTGTGACCAGATTATTAAACAACCATAAAAACATCACAAAACACTCACCATTTTACAGAATACCTAGATGAAGCTGACAATGGAGTAAGGTGGTTTGGAATGATTCCAGGAAAAAAATTGATACAGCCCAGAATCCATAAAAGTGACAATACCATAAAAGTGACAATAAGAGAGAGCACCTTAAACAGGAGTTGGGGGACTAATGTTCCTGAAGATCAAAGAATTTCCTTACTATTGGCATTAAACAGGTGTAGTCATGCTTTTTTGGCTAAATTCTTAGTTCTAGTATTTAAGACAGCATCTTAAACAGGAGTTGGGCGGCTTATGTTCCAGAAGATCGAAGAATTTCCTTACTATTGGCATTAAACAGACGTAGTCATACCTGTTCAGCCAAATTCTTAGTTCTAGTATTTAAGATAGCATCGTAAAAGGGAGGTGGGAGGCTTGTGTTCCCAAAGATCAAAGAATTTCCTTTCTGTTGGCATCCAACAGACAGTCATATTTTTTTTGCCTAAATTATTAGTTCTAGAATTTAATACTCAATCCATTACTACCTGCATGTTAAATATTGTTTTCATAAATGATGATCTTGAATGTGTTTTAAGAATGTCAGGTCATGAACAGCCTCAAACTCATTCATCATTAAACAATTATAGCACAAAGAGACTACTTGAGATCCAGTTGAGCATAACCCAGCTTGAGCACTATTCCATTTAAATAGTTCAGTTTAAATAAAACAATGCCTCTTTTAGTTTATACTGCAGCACCTTTTCTTTTTTACTTAATGAATGTCAATATGTGGTTGCCAGCCATTGTGATCCGAAGGAACAGAAAGGCATCAAGTATCTTGATGGTAGTCAACCTTTCTCAGGGCGCACAGACTCTCGAAAGGATTTAGTAGTGATGTTAAAAAAGATGGGCCTATACAACACCAGCATTTTGATTGCAATAGAACCAACCATCAAAAGCGCTGGCCGTTTGTATAAGTGTTGACCTTTATATTATCATTTCACTTCTATCAATCATTTGACGAGGGACATTATGGACACTGTAAAATGGTATAATGCTTTATTCTATACTTGGGTGATGCCCATTCTCGATCCACTTTAAAGACACTTACCTATCAAATTAGAAAATGAGAGAAAAGCAATTTATAGTGCAAGCATAAAGGTATTGAGTACACAAAAGTCAAGACATGAATTGTCCAGGCGATAGAGCAGTTGCATTGAGCATGGATCAAAAACTGGATTGATATGGTGAGAAAGAGGCAATCGAGTCACAGAACTATTAAAGAATCTATGAGTGAAACTTCCACCAATACAAATTACAATCATCCACAATTTAAAAGAGAACTTACACTCTCACAGGAACTAAGTAAAACCATTCCATTATGTGAAGCCATTGCAACAAGGTCCTCGTTTGTGCATTGCCTCACCCATTTTAGCTCATCATCGGGAACCTGTCAGGTGAATCAGTAAAACCAAACAGAATGCCACGAATACACAAATAAATATGAAAAAACAACTAACCCAATTCCAATGAAAGAAAACAAACCAATTGAATTGCTATTATTCCCGTCATCCGGATCGATGAGAATAAGTTCAATGAAACTTTTTTGATATAGCCATCAACTGTCAGCATTACTAGGTACTGGTCACAAGCAAACTCACTCACAGGAATGATGGAAGTTATTCTTTCACCATCAGATAAGGATAAGATCTGATGCACACATGAATAAGACAAACACTCATCAAAGATGAAAAAAAAAATCAGAAAAAAAGCGATGACAGCAATTACCTGTATCAGTGGTGTGCCAGCAGCAGACCGAGTGCATTCAGGAATTTTATACGCACGAGCAGAGTACACTATACCCTTGTCACTGCATAATAGGATTGTATACATCAAACCAATATGAACTCAGCTATAAAACAACATACAGAAAAAACCAGAGAAGACGACGAAGGACAAAATTTGTGCGCAAAATTCCGGCAGGCAATAATTGACACCCTTGTTTTCAAAAGGGCCCAACATGAAAATAGAAAAGGCTTCTAACAATTTGTAACAGCAGAGTGCAAAATAAAACACCACAAAACAAGACCGGTCTGGCAGTTAGGTCCATTTGGCGGTCTCAAAAATGCAGTTCAATCTGGAATTTTTCAAAGCAGTTTTTTTACAGTTTGCAAAGTTCCTCAAAGCAGTTTGAAGAAAAGCCCTCGAGCAACAGGTAGAGTTGATGTCGTATGAACTAGTAGTGATGGATTTAAAGTCATAGAAATGGTCACTTACATAATGCAAGATAAAACTGCGATAATAGGCTTAGAAATAGTGAAACTCTTGCCCATGATAATAAAACCGAAGTGGTTCAACTCCCCAGACCCAGGCTGCCCCTAGAGCTCCTCAAACCAGACAAGACTGAAAGCTCTTCAAGCCACTAAGCTTTAACAGTAGACTACAGGTAAATATTATTATTTTCAATTATCTCCTTGAGGGAAATTATAATTTGGCATAATGACTTCATAATTTGCAAATCAAATTTTTTCTCACCTTTCAAGAGTCAAATTTTATTCCCACTTCAACTTATGTCAATCTTATTATGTAAGAACAAAATTAGATCAATTTTATCAATTGAAATATTTCTTTTTAAATTAACACACCTAAAGTGCTAATTGACACAGCAAATGGTGATTTAGTATGCTCAATCCCAAATAATGCATCATGCATACAGAATTTCATGACATGTGGCATACATGATGCCAAATTGTCCAATTTGACCGGAAAACATTTGATGGGCATAGTTGACTCAATTTTATAAGAATATAATAGAATTGGCTCAAAATAAAGATGAGCAAACACACTAAAATCAAATATTGAATATCATTGACAATTTTTCTATTCATAATTTTGGCAAGTTGTCTTCTCACTTGAAAAGGAATGAGTTATAACCATTTCAAACAATTAAGCTGGATTCAAATAGGAGGTGTAGCCTGCTCCAAAACTGCACCTGCATGCCACTTACACCCCTGATTATAAGCTTTATAATAGGTAGTAATTTGCTGGCACTTAATAAATCTTTAACTCACAGTCCAATTTTGATGTTTCTTTTCTCTTCCACAACTTAATAGAATTACATCCCTGCTAGAGAAGGAAACAACATAATTATGAAACCTATTTAGTTGATGTGATGGTTGAACGTGTAGACCTTTTGAAAAATAGCCAATCTAAGATGGTTACCAGCATTCAACACTCCTTGCATAACAGTATAGCATCTTTAGTAACTTCTTGACGAAGACGAACATGAAGTAAATATGTTAAGGAAGCTTTGTGCTTTCATGCTCGGCCTTAAGTTAAAATCCTAAATTGCTACGCTATATGTATCAAACAACAACATTTGGTAGAATCATGCTTATAATAATGTCCAAAAGCTGAGATATATCAGAAGTCATTTAAGCTATTTGTCATGGTGGGGCCCCCTTTCTTTACTACTTTTTTACCAGGTAGGTTAACTGGAGCTGGGAACTCCTGGCTTAATTGAAACAATGAAAAACTGAACAAAATGGAAGGGTTATAGAAAGTTGCTCCAATTTGAAAAGGAACAGGTCTACAAAGCAAGCAACTCAAAGATGTAATTTCATTTCATTCCTTCCTAATTTTTACATCATCCACTTTATAGATAATTCCTCACTTATTCCCTCTTTAACAAAGTACCAGAAAAGAATAGAACAAAACAAAAAGATGCTCCCCATTGTCATGGTGCATGCTACCGTGTTTCATCCTCCTACCGCCTTCATCACGATATCTAGATGGTTCTAGAAGATTTGTTAAGTTTTATTCCATGACTGCATTCAAGCCACACAATATTTTATCCAATGATCATCCTTAGTTAATGTCGCCTTCTCCTACGTGATTAAGAGATGCTTCTAGATTTCTCTTGAACATTATCGTACAACTACAATCAAGCCATGCTCTCTGCATCTGACGACCCTCCCTCTTCCATGCTATTGAGTCTTTCATAGCTTTAAAACAGCCATGTCGCTTCTGAAATTTTCATCATTCTCACTTCGCCGTTGTCCACAATAACCCACGGTATTATGCTTTCTGAGACTCAACTTCCTTCCCAACCTCATTCTCATTTTTCAAGGAATAGCCATGACAAAGCCCCCATCTGTTACAACACCTTGCCTTCAAGGTGAGAATAACATAACTTTAGTGTATGTAAAGGCTCCTAGGTGTTGTTTTCATCTTATGCACACTTCCATTTGACAAGTACCTCGGTAGCCTTTCTTTGATATGTTTTCCAATCCCTTTAGTCCATGATCCGTTCTGGTTTAGGCAAAATCTCCCCTTCAGTATCCACCAGAAGTAAAGTCTGAATCACTTCCTCCCTTGCTCCAATTTGCTTTTTCAAGGTAGAAACGTGAAAAATGGGGTGTATCCTAGCAGAAGAAGACATAATCCCTGATTTTGGAACGTTCTTTCAGATCTATGTTTATCATATTGCATCTTCATCTGAGCTTGAGCCTTAGACAAATTTTGCTTTAATAATGCTAAAACCTGATTTCGGCTTTTAGGCTCCTCTTTAATTGTCCTGTTTGCTGTGGTTCCCTTAACATACTACACTAATCGGGGTGGAGAAGCTCCATACACTCCCTCAAAGGTAGTCAACCATGTCGAAGAATGGTTACTATTATTATACCACCATTCGGCCATGGCTGACCATTTGGACCATGATTTTAGTTTGTTTCTCACGTAACACCTCCGATACATATATTTCAATTTGCCCAATCCAATTAGGGGTGGTAAGTAGCACTAAACTGCAATTTAGTCCATTATAACTTAAAAAGATCCCTCTAGAAGGAGCTTATAAAGACAGCATTTGAGTCACTATGGTTTGTGGGGTTTTATGGAGTTTGACAATACGATTCAAAAAAAGTAGGGCAATTTTTTGTGGTGGTATAGGGATGGGTTATTGGTATAAAATGTATATATTTGGTCAGTTGGTCAACAATCACCAAAATACTATTAAAATTCCGTTAGTAAAGAAGTCCCTCTATAAACTCCATGGACAAGTCTATCCACGGTTTTTGGAAAAAAGGCAAAGGTTGAAGGAGTCCAAAGGGATTTTGGGGGTTAATCTTTGTTTGTTGATAAACTTGGCACTTCTGAATAAGTCATCTAATGTCTTTCCTCATACTCTTTCAATGGAAATTGGCCCTTTCTCAGCTTAAATTCTGTTATACCTGAAATGCCTCCTTGCCAAATTGGATCCCCCCCCCCCCTCTCCCTAAGAGGAACCATTAATTAATGAATAATAGTTTAAGAGGAACTGTACCTTCCTCCGGTTGCTGCAGTATGGTTTGAATGTTTGGGTCCTTTCGATATGTGGCCTTGATCTCCTCCACCTAATCAGGATTAGGGTAGGACAATATCATTAACTCCGGATCATCCTTCTTTCATGATCAGGCATCTGTTACTCGATTGTCTTATTCCTTGTATTCTATGATAAAGTCATAGCCCAATAATTTGAAAATCCACCTCTGTTGTGCTTGAGTTTCCACCCTTCGTTCCAGTAAATATTTTAAATTCTACTGGCCTATTTTTACAATAAATGCTTAACCTAATAAGCATAGGCTCCACTTCCCTATAGTCGTTACTAGTGACAATAGCTCATTTTCATATGTCAAAAGCAAAAAAGCCTTTCCCTTAAAACCTTGAGTGGAAAAGGCTATTATTCTCCTTTCCTGCATCAACACAGTCCTTATGCCTTACTCGGACACATCACGCTCAATAACAAATTTCTTCTTGAAATCGGGCAAGGCTAAGACAGGAAGCCTTGTCACAGCCTCCTTAAGCCTTTAGAAGGCATCCTTTGCTTTTTTGGTCCACACGAAGAAATTTTTCCTTAGTAGAGCTGTGGGTACAGCGACAACCAAGCTATAATTTCGGATGAATTTTTGATAATAACCCGTAAGCCCTCAAAAATCCCCTTAAGACTTCACTCATTCGGGTAGGTTCTATTCAAGCATATAGCCAGGATCTTCAAAGGATTGGTGCATACCCCATCCTTAGAAATTAAAAGTCCTAGATACTCAATTTCCTTACAAATGAACCTGTACTAAATTGGCATACAGCTGGTGTTCCTCCAAAGTGGACAGCACACATTTCAAGTGCATTTCATGGGTCTCCTCATTTGGACTACAGATCAAGATATCATCAAAAAAAGGCCAATGCAAACTTTCTAAGATAAGTTGAAAATTATTATTCATCAACCCTTTAAAAGTTGCCGGTGCATTTGTCACCTAAATAACATTACAAGAAATTCATTTTGGCTCTCATGGGTCAAAAAGCCCTCTTCGGCACATTGGCCTCCATGCGAATCTAGTCGTATCCTGACCTTATGTCTAACTTGGAAAAAATTGTAGCTCAATGCAACTTATCCAATATCTCATCAATTAAAGGTATCGGATACTTATCTTCAAAAGTCTCATTGTTCAACGCCCAGCAATTGATACACATTGTCCAACTGTCATCCGCCTTTCTAACCAACAAGATGGGCAAGGAATACGGACTTTTGACTATACTGAATATGTCTTGTCTCGAGTAAGTCTTTAACTGATCTACATATCTCACTCTTTTGGTAATATGGATAACAACAAGGCCAGACACTTATTGACTTTGAGTCATCTTTAAGTACAATCTGATGTTCATGATTTCGGCTAGGAGGCAACCTTTTGGCTCCTTAAACACATTTGAGTACTGCTGCAATAATTTCCATACTCCTGGAGCATAGTTTGCCAATTCAATAGAGCTAGTAAGCACCACTCCTCTATTTTCAATGGCCGAAATCCTCTGCCATGAGCTACCTTCTTGCTTCTTGTTCTCTGCTCTCGTTAGGCCCTTAAAAATTATCCGACGGCCTCGGAGATTGTACTCCATGTGTAAGGTGAGGAAATCCCATGTAATTGGACCCAATGTAGCCAACCATTAAATTCCGAACACTGCATCATAGCCATCTAAGGAGAAGATTAAGAAACTAGCAGTAAATTGATGGCCTTGAATCTGAAGCCTTACCTCCCAACATGACCCTTCTCCCTGGACTACTCCATTAGCTATATGCACCTGTACATAAGTGGGTTCCAATTTTTCCATCATCTCCTCATCAGGAAACTCAAGTCCAAGAAATTATGCATGCTACCATAGTCGATAAGGATCACACCTAAGACTCCATTAATTTTTCCTTTAACTCCCATGGTCTTCGCGTAGGGTGTTCAATTGATTACGTGTAGTGAAATTTTCGCACTCTAATTCTCATTCTGTTCAGCTTCTTGGGGGATAGGATTTGATAGATTTTGGCTCGAAGCCTTCCTCCTCTAAGTTTGCCTATTCAGCTATTTCCACCACGAAATGTTTTGGAGTTGAACATTTGTGCCTCGGGTTCCACTTTTTGTCACAATGGTAGCACAACCCCTGATCTCGTCTCTCCTTCATTTGGGTCAAGGTGATCCGGCGAACCACCATCTCCGATTTCATAGTAGCTCTATTCGAGCTAGTTGCCTAGAAAGGGGAATGATGACCCGATTGCCCATCCATGGAGAAGATCTAACCCCTATGTGACCTTCTCAAGCTTGCGATGAACTCCTTTTGTATCCAAGCCATTCCAAAAATACTGGTGAAGGCTAGCTGGACCGAGGAGCTTACCAAATACTAAATCTCATCCTTGAGACCCCCTAAAAAACAACTCAATTTGGGGGCTACTAACACATCTCATAGAAGATTTGAGATGGCTTTGAATAGTGACTTATAAGCTCCTACGATTGACTCTTGCTGGACTTCCTACAGCTGTTCCATGAGATCGTCGTAGGCTTGACTGCCAAAGCATGTAAGCATTGCCCTAGAAATTCTTCCCGGTTGTTAAATTCA
Source organism: Nepenthes mirabilis (assembly GCA_025585075.1). Lineage (NCBI taxonomy): Eukaryota > Viridiplantae > Streptophyta > Magnoliopsida > Caryophyllales > Nepenthaceae > Nepenthes > Nepenthes mirabilis. The sequence goes on from JAODPA010067270.1 coordinate 20,745, forward strand.
CCCACTCCTTGAGCATCTTGGAACGACATCAAAGCTTTACCCTCCATGCAAAAGGAAGCTATCGGTACCTTCTAATTACCCGTAGTCTGATGAATTTGAAAATACTGCTTAGCCTTAACACTCCAACCCTTCAGGTTCTCACCTTCAAAATGAGGAAAATCAACCTTTACATTTCGATTGACACTAACCCCATTTCCTCCTCTCTATCAATTGCGCAATCTTCTGCTTGAATCCGCGGTGGCTGTGCTGTTAGCATCAGTTGGTAAAGATCGAACATTTGTCACATTTGCTCCGTCAAATCGGTAACATTCTAAGTTAGGCTGGTAACATTTTACGCAAGCATCCATTTGTTGGTTTGTAGCTGTTATTGCCTCAACCAGCTGATTCATCCTTGTTCCTTCAATTATTGGCTTGGCTCTGATATGAAATGTTACAATGATGCCCCTTTTCTTTTCTACTTCTTGTTTTTCAGGTTGTTTAATTAGAGCTGGAAACTCCCAATTTAATTGAAACAATGGAAAAGGTAATCAAAATAGAAGGGAAATAAAAAGTTGTTCAAATTCAATAAGGAACGGGTCTCCAAAGCAAACAACTCAAAGAAGTAATTTCATTTCATAACTTCCTAATTTTTACATCATCCTCTTTATATATAATTCCTTACTCTCATTCCCTTCTTTAACAAATTACCAAAGAAGAATAAAATAAAACAGAAAGATGCTCCCCATTGTTATAGTGGATGCTGCCGTGTGTCATCCTCCTGCTGTCTTCATCATGTTACTCGGAGGGCTTCATGAAGATTAGCAGAGTTTTATCCTATGGCTGTCTTCAAACCACACCATATATTATCCAATGATCATCCTTAGTCCACGTTGTCTTCTCCCATTTGATCAGGAGATGCTTCTAGAATTCTCTTAAACATTATCCTTCGCCTATCATCAAGCCATGATTCTCCGCATCTGATGATCCTCCCTCTTCCATGCTTCTAGAATTCAACAGCCATGTTGTTTCTGAAAATTTCATCATTCTCAGTATGCTACTGTCCATGATGACCAGCAGTTTCCCACTTTCAAGGAATAGCCGTGACAATATGATCTTTTAGGCAAGCAAAAGTGTTGGATGTCGGTGCCCATTTTAGTATTTTTTGCTACTTTCCAAACAATTGACACATTCCACCATTAATTCAAGAACCCAGGTGTCATACCCATGTTTTTTTATACATGGATATAATGAAAAGATTTCAATAAATTCAAAGAGAAAAGACAAGAAAAGAAAAATCCCTGAATCCATGAGGCTGGACACAAGCCTCAAAATGAGAGTCAAACTCAAAACTGGGATTTGGAATAACAGGAAACCAATAAAAGTGCTGCAGCAGACAAACTACAAAAGCGATTAAGGATAATAGGAAGCAGATACACTATACCTGAAATACAAGACATGATCATGTGCATGACAGACAAGGAAGTCTGACATTGTGTCATTTACCCTCAGTTTCCCGACAGATTTACCAATTGTTCCACGGTTTTGAAGATTAAAGGTGTTGGGCTTCATTCGCTTAACATAACCTTTTTCACTGACCGCCTGAAAAGCAGAAAGATGAAGATATTATGTACAAGGTGGAGCATCAGAAGAAAGGAATGATATTAAAGATCAGGCAATCAAGAGAGAGATTTTTCCTTTTGGGTTGCTTTTTTAGGGGAGAGAATTTCATATCAATTACCAAAATCATTTCTTCGTTGGGAATGACATCTATATCTTCGAGTTGACCACTATCAGTGTCCTCCAACATCGTGCGTCTGGGAGTTGAAAACTTGCTCTTCAGCTCAAAAGCTTCTTGTTCAATTAACTAACACATTGCAAAAAGAACCAAAATAATCAAGGCATAGCTTAACATAAGAAGTGCCAGCCAAGCCACATGGGAAATGAACTTCAAACAATGGATACAATCAAGATACTTAACATTATCGTGAAAAGCAAATGCATTATAAAAGTTCACAAAATGAATTTCTTGTTCTCAAAATAGGGAAGACTACAGTCATGCATTAACAAGTGATGGTCGAGTAACTAGCAGAAGAGTTGGATTAACATGCATGACTTCAAGAACGTTGAGACCTCATTCAAATTCTTAAAGGCCTTGGCCTTCTAGCTGAGGCTCCACTTATCTTATGGTAGAAACTGTTTCCTGTCAACCAAAGGGAAACAATAGTCACCATTTTAACCATAAAAAGAATCTTACTGAATTTTCCATGCTTTTCAGCTGCACTTTCTGAACCTTTAAGAAAATATGATGAACTAAAAAGTCCCTGTTTAAGCTTGATTCTCCCTCTCTGACACAAGTCACCTTCCACCTAACTAATTTTCTTTCAACCAACACCAAAAGCAGGGGCAAACCTGATTTATGTTGATGTCAGGCCCCATATGGAAGCCTACATAGGAGAACTTGGATAACACCTGTTTCATAACCCAAAAGCTTCAATCCTGTTCTGTACCATTTTATTTTGTTTTTGATGCCTTCAGTTTTTCGGAAATATAGACATGTCTGATTAGTAGTTATTGCCTATGAAATAAAAATATAACAGATTCAACTGAGACAATATTTCCCATTCTAAAACCCATTTAAAAATATTGTTACTACTTATCAAGCACTTCAAATCACAGCCAAGCCGGTTTACTTCATAACCCCAATGTAGAGCTTTCAGAAGAGACCACCTTAGCATCCTGTGGAACTTTGAAATGGGTATCTTTTCATTAATGAAAGATTAATCCACTCCCATTGCTATATAGTAGAAAAGGATAGGAATTATATCATCTAATTCTTTCCAGAAAACTCAGTTGATTAGGTTCAAAATTCTCTAGTGAGTGCATATCCTGCCATCCTCCCTCCTCTTCTTCCTGTCTGTTTTTCTTCTAAATAATTTTCATGGGTGGCAATAGGCTCTTAAAAAAATGGTTGGAGCAAGATTACACGGAAAAGAATATTTGTTTGAGATTTTTAGCCAAAATTAAATCAAAATCAGAAAATTGGATCCATTAAGTTGGAAATGTTCAGTTTCATCTTTCTTCAAATTGAAGAAAAAATGGGGATTTTAGCAAGAAACTAAAGCCTTCAAAGAGACAAACTACCAAACTCCTCTTCACAAAGCTTCTGTACAATATGGTTCTGCTAATTTTGGGCTTTCACATAATATTGTGATGATATATACAAAGGATATGAGGCAGTGGAAGGTGAAGAATTACCGTGAGAGTCACAAGGGGTACAAAAGGGTGAAGAACTATCATGAAATTCACGAGGGGTGCTGCAGGAGAGATAAATATTGATGCCTAATCCTTTCAATTTTAGAAGTGTAATCTCCAGATTTTTTTGATATTGATGTTTTGATAAACATATGTTTCTTGTTTCACATTTTTAAAAAATAAGATCATTTGTCAATAAAATAGAAAACAAAAATACCACTGTACAGTCTTAGGATATTGTTTCTTTAACAAGAGTTCTATGATATTATGTTTAGCATTTGTTTATTTGAACAAAAATCTAGGAGACACGTAATGCCAAACACTGCCTTGGATAGCTTCAAAAGGATGAAAGCGCAAAAAACAACAGTAAATTCATCGTGTGAATAAACAAGATTCTAAAGTTCCTTGCAGTCAATAAACAAGATTCCAGTTTAGAAATATTTTTGGCTACAGAAATGACAATGCTGATGCAACTAGCGCAAGTGAAACTTCCAAATATTTCCCACGAACAATGAACACACAAACACAGTGAAATTTTTTATGCCTTTCATATGTTCCTAACCTATTTATTATATCCATCAGAATCTACACGTGAGCTTATCATTGCCCCTCAGGGCTTTGGCTTGCTTTTGGCAATTATTTATGACCCTGGTGGGTTTGGGCCCCTTTGTTACTGCATGGTGGTTGACCAAATTTCTAGACGAATACCAGAAAAGAAAAGAATTCAATCCCAAGAAATTATCTACATTCAACACTCTTTCAGGTAGGTTTTTGTGGCAGCAGCTGGAAACTGAAATTCATATTTGATCTAAATTAAGATCTCAGCCAGATTATTCATTTGACAACTGGAAGTAGTCACCATGAGTAAGGCTGTATTTTTCAGCAAATATGAGATTGTAAGCAATCGTTTGTTGCACATTGGCATTCTTTGGTATTCATAGATAGGTAACAGGGCTGTGTAATGTGAATTAAATCCAGCCTATTGGCCCAGGCAAGTGGGAAGTCATCACCAAGCTACACTTGATTTCCCTATTGGCATGTATACATGTAAATGTCGAAGAGAATAAAGTTGTGCTCCGAATGCATGACTCATGTTATCGCCTGACTGAAATATGTGCAAAAGATTGTGTGGCCATTTGTTTGCAGCCAGAATGGATCTCGACTTGACCAATGGAGGCTGGGGCTTCTCCCTTTAATAACTAAATGCCAATTCAAATAACCAAGCAACCATTCTAACCATGGGCATTCACCAATTCATTTGTTCATATAAAAAATCTCTCAGATAAAGGTTTTATCTTTGTATATCTTTTGCTCTTTATATCTGCCAGATTCTTATTTCCTGCTTCCTTGGTACTTCTTGTTCTAATGTCATTCTGTAAGCAAGCAGGCCACAGAGGATTGAGAAACTTGGACAAGGAACCCTAACCATCCAGCAGCAATCTAGCCATTGCGGAAGGTCTGTAGTTAAGGACCCAGAGCACACTTCCAAGATTAACCATGCCTACAGGTTGATACCATACCTGACTACCACAAAACCCTCACCAAAATGGCCACCCACCACAATCAAACAGAGATATCAGGCACAGATGACTATTGAAGTGAGAAAAGACAACAACAGATCAAAATATCAAAGGCCTCATGTTCTCTCATGTGGGCATTGCTATATCCATCTTATGGCATTCTGTATAATACTACAATCCAATGCAATAACCGCTGAAAGTTGGTAGGCGGGAAAATACTGCAAAGAAATTAGCAACTAGAAAATGGGTGAAATTAGGAAGCAGGCAAGAATAAACATCACTATAAATAATAAGATCCCAAATTGAATGAGTTTGATTTCAAACAGACATTTAAAAGTGCCAAATAAACCGCAGCCAAATACAAGTGGGCAAGACAATGCCAGTAGATCATAGACAACAAAGATACTTGTATTCTTTCTACTTCATCATCTTCTCCATCCACAAAATGAACCCAATTGCACTGAGTTTACCTGGAGTATTTGCTTTTTGCTTGATAAAAGGTCCTCAAGCCTGGAAATTTGCTCTGACAAGGATTTACCCTCATCAACAAACTTGTTCCTCTGATTAAAATAAAGGACAACATGATTCCAATAAAGCTCAGCTATAATCAAAAAAGAAGAAAAATACACAAGGGACATGCTCAAATCAAACCTCGAGAACAGTGAGCTTTCTCAAATTTATATCCAATATAGCTTCAGCTTGTATCTGAGACAAACTGTACTCTGCACTTGAAACATATATTTAAACCATTTGCACAGTTGAACACCAACCACACAAGAAATTCATGCTTGACTCAGAAGAAAGGATCCAAAATTCCCATGCCATGAACCAGTCAATCAAGATCACAAGAAAGATGAAATAGGCGTTGCTTTCTAAAGAATGAAAATTAAAAACAAAAAATACAAAAAAAAAAAAATGAAAACAAAACAAAAGAAAACTACAATCCTACCTAAATGCCACTCAAAATGTAATCGCTAAACCAGCAAAGTATAGGAGTTGATTTCACTCCTGTCAGGTAGACAACTCTTAAATTTGAGGTATTTCCAGAAGCCTTACCCACCCAGGACAATGCTCCCTAAAAAACAGGATTGTTAGAATATTCTAATAAGAATATGCTTTCGATTATGCTGGTCCTGGGTATATTGCTTTATAAGGATAGTTTTGTATTTTTGATATATGTGTGTGTGTGTAACCAACCAATGAACGGATTTTTCTCATGCCTTTTTCTTCAATAATTTACATGGTATTAGAAAGTTAATCATCGCCTCCAACAACTCTTCTCTCAAAAATTAGTGCACCTCACCTTGCTAATTTAAAGCCCCACATCAATTTCATTAATTAAAGTTGATTAATACTTCATTTTGTCAATTGGGGTTTTCATTCAAAACCCTAGATCCAATTAGTTCTTGCACGCTTCGACCATTTGGTGAGTTTTTAGTTTAATTTCTTGTGTGTTGTTGGGGGACTTGCCATCACATGATGATGCTTTACTGACGCTGAATCGAAGCATATTTATGGTATTTATTACATTTCCGATCTCGATTGCGCTTGTGATCAATTGTTCCTCTATTGCTAGCTACTTTGGGTGGTTTTTGTTTGAATTTCTAATTGATGATCTTTTGATTTCGTGTGTGGGAGATTATACTTGTGTTGATTCTTACATGTGAAAGTTACTTTCATATTGATCATATCCTGCTTGCGGACATTATTTCGTGTTAATCTTTTATTCCTAGGAACTAATGCTAAGCAAGCATCAAAAGAAGGAGACCTGTTTTGCTTTGGCAACTATTGAGTAAGGCCACATTTGGTTGCATTGTATGGTTGCAATCGTTTTATGAGACTATTGTCATGTTTGGGTAATTTGTTAATTCTTCTTTTGTGATTTCTGTGGTAATTGATTATTATGGCTTCCTCTTGTCAGGACTGTAAAAACAGCTATGGAAAATTGTCTTCTTTCCATTGTAGTGAAGTTGCACAAACCCAAAATAAGCATTGGAAATTACATGGCAAATCCGCTACAATCCCTAAGCAGTCTACTACCATACATACATAGAAATATTCACGCATACTTGATCATCCACTCCCTTTGACAAAAACTAATCTTCTTCGAATGGTCAATCCCACTGTCTATCTCTTAATATCTCCTCGAAATTAGTTAATTGATTCATGGTCTTTGGATCACATGACTAGAGTAAGTTATGCTCTCATGCCCCCAATGTAACTGTGACTCTATGAAAGTTGCAAAAATTTGTTCTATTCATTTGACCTCAATATTAAATCTCTATGGTTTTATGCCTATAATTTTTTCATTTAATATAATATCTGTAAGCAGGTTTGCTCAAGAACATCATTATTGTCCAGTGCTCTCCCCACTCATTGTGAATTTCAAAATGTTGCAAAAACAAAAATTATTGCTAGGGGTCATTATGTGTCATGAGGACAAGCAAAAAAAACCAACTCCTACCGTTTGTTCTAATGTCACTTCTATACCTCTTGAAATTCATTGTCGGCTAGGACTTATGCCCAACTCCAAATTGTTACCAATTTTTTTTTGCGAGTAAAATACCATGGTAGAATTGCCCTCAAGTAAACCCACACGCCTCTACAACCTTTGAGTTAGTACACTCGAATATTTGAGGACCTCGTTCAATTTTAACTAATATAAGATTTCACAACTTTGTCATTTTATTTATGATTATTCACAAGTTACATGGTTATAATTGATAAATAATCGTCAGGAGTTACATTCTATTTTCTAATCATTTTATGTTGAGTTTCAGATCTGATTTTCTACCTCTTTACATAAATTACGAATTAATAATGGTTGCATGGACAAAAATATTAGTATCGGTCACGACCACATTAGTATCAAACATATAAGATAATATGTATCAATATTGAATATATCGAAAGAAAAAAATTTCTAAAGATTATAGGCTGATAGACAAATATCAACTGACATATTAGTCAAAATCAAGTATATTAGTCAATATTATAAATATCAGTCGATATATCATTATATTATATTTTATGTGCATTTGCAAGCTAAGTTTACGACCTAATTTTCTCCCTATAAGTATTTTACAGAGTGATAATGATTACGCAAATAAAAATATTAATATCGATGTCTATCGCAATCATATCATATCAAACATATCAAAGAATATGCAATAGTATCTTATATATCCAAAAAAAATTAAGAATTGAAAGTTGACAAGTAATATTGACCTATACATCGGACAAATATCAAGTGTATTAACTGATATTTTAAATAGTAGTCGATTCATTGCAATATGTTGCCAATATTATAGCATATTGTGATTTTTCCAAAACATCAAGAAATATTGTTATTGGGAAGGCCCGATATAGATATTTATTAACCAATATATCGAATTTCAACTGATATCTTCATCCATAAATAGTTCTGAATATTTTTCTACATATTTTTCAACATTCTTATCTCACTGTGAGATTCTTGATTAGTTATCTTATCCGAATAAATCACAACATAATGGCGGAGCAAAACAAAAGAAAAGGCATTTGATAGGTATTTCTAGAGTTCTCTTATTCCAATCGGAAGTTTCACATGTTTTTTGGATGACTCAATTTTGATAGTTTATTATTTTAAATGCCATCAACTAACCTTCAATGAGAGATTCCTTATCACATGCTATTTTCTAGAAATCCACTATATTTTCTTTCCACAATGATTTTCAATTGTGTTTGTTTTGTTTATGATATTCTCAGCCACAAGTGACAAAGCATGATTATAAGTTTCCGCAGTGTATTTTTCTTATACATGTTTGTACTCAAAAGGGGTATTAGTATTTCTCACTATAGTTGGGACATCTTTTGTTATCCTTTGATATTCTATTTTATGAGTCTACACACTTTTACCCAGAAGTGTCTTCATGAAGGCCATCATCGAGTATCACTTCCAATGAGAATATTATTGTATATGAGATTTTTCATAATAATGTAACTCTTGCACCTTTGATAGATCTACATCCTTGTCCTCCTACGACTCTGACGTATGTTCGTAGTCGTCATCAGATGTTTGATTCCTCCTCGGGAGTGGATCTCGATGCAGCTACTATTAAGCCGATTCTTCAATCAATGAATGCTATTTACCCTGATTAGGGAAACGATTGAGAACTTTCAATTGCACTACGAAAGAACAATCACAACTATACTCAATATCCATTGTCTACTATATTATTACATGCGAGCATTTCATCTTCTCAGTGGGATTTTGTGACCACTTTGAACTCCATTAGTATACCTCAATCTGTATCAGGAGCTACTTCTCATCTTAGTTGATGGGTAGTTATAGAAGCAAAGATGGTTGCACTTGAGAATAATCATATGTGGGATTAGGTCTCTCTCTCCTAAGAAGAAACTTATCAGTTATAAATGGATATACAAAGATAAAGCCAATCCATATGGCTCTTTAACTTGGTTGAGGGCTCACCCTATCACTAAAGGGTATACCCAGACATACGAGGTCGGCTGCACCACTATTTTCTCTTGTTGACATGTTGATTTATCTTTAGGCTTCCCATTTCATTAGTTGCTACTCATCATTAGTCATTATCTATTAGACATCAAAAATGACTTCTTACATTGTAATATTCAAAGGAAGATTTATTTCGAGCAACTTCCAAGGTTTGTTGCCGAGGGAGAAGCTAGATTTGTTTGTCCACTGAAGAAATCTTTATATGGTTAGAAATAGTCCATACCAATATAGTTTGACAGATATAGTGAGGCAGTGTTTGAGTTCAACTCTCACATTGTGACAATGATCACTATATGTTTTTTAACATCATTCTAGTGCTATATCTATTATTCTTGTTGTATATCTAAATGATATTGTGATTATTGAAAGTGATAGTCCTAACATCGCAGATCTAAAATGTTTCCTTCAAAGTTAATTCTAGACTAAAGATCTTGTAAGTCTGCATTATTTTATTGTATTGAAGTTGCTAGGTGTCGCCATAACATCTTTTTTTTTTTTTTGCAAAGGAAGTACACTATAGATTTCCTTCAAGACACTGGTATGTTGGATTCAAAACCTTATGATTCTACCATTGATCCAGGAATTAGTTATCACCAAACAACATGGAGTTTTTTAGTTGAAATGAAAAGATATCGACAATTAGTTGGTAACCTTAGTTATCTTAATGTGACTCATCTAAATATTGCCTTCTCGGCTAATATTTTAAGCCAATTTTTGCCTTTCCTTCATTAGGAGGCTATAATGTAAATTATAAGATATATTACAGGTAAATAAAGACGGGACTTGCCTTATAGTGATTATGGTCATATTCAAGTCAGTTTTTTTGGTGCAGATTGGGCAGGGTCGCATTATGATCGGAAGTCTATTACTAACAATTGTGTGTGTATTGGCGGTAACCTTGTGCTATGAAAGAATAAAAAAATAAATGTGGTAACTAGATCAAGTGCGGAATCAAAATTTCATGCATTGATGCATGTTGCTTTTGAATTGTATTAGTTATAAGAATTCTATATATTTTTAGCTGTGTTGTAATAATCAAGCAACTATCCATATTATATCAAATCTGGTATTTTATAAACACATGAAGTATATATCAAGGTAGATTAGCACTATGTTTGTGAGAAGTTCCAATAAGACTTAATTCATATTCATCACATTTAGACCGGAGAGATCAGGTTCTAAATAGTTTCACCAAATAGTTAACTAAAGTTCAAATTACGTACACATATAACAAGCAAAGTATTATAAACCTCTATGATCCAACTTGAATAGGCATATTAGAATATACTAATCAGAATATGCTTCAGAATATGTTGTATGTTCATTAGTAAAGGTAGTTTAGTAATTAAATATGTGAATAGAACCAACCTATATGCAAGGTTTTGTTGTCTCTTTTTCTTCCATAATCTACAAGGATAAAGCTCTCTCATCTCATACAACATTACAAGCCTTGCCCACCAGAGGGAGCTGAACAACACCCAACATGGAAAGCAAAAAATTCTTGTCTTTGGCTGTCATATAGGTGTGACGTCCCACGTCATACGTCATTTTACTTATCATTAATATTATTATTATCATAGACAAGATCCTAGCATTAGCCATAATTTATACTGGCTCTAATATCATATTATTCATTCATGATTAGTCTAAATTAAAGAAGATACTCACTAAATATCCATAAGAATTTAAATCTGACGGAAGCATATATTCTATATCATAACGGAAGCAATTCCATTATCATCAAAATACAACATCTCTAAGATACAACTTTATACAATACACATATATATTTTTTTTTTCTTCTTTTCATCATCCCAAGTACAACATATGTGTCATAACAAAATTATGGCCACCTCAACTTCTTTCCTAATCATGTTCGTCCTTTATCATTTCTTGAGACTCGTCTAAAGGGAAGTGAAAACAGCAAGCGAATAAGCCAAATGCTCAGCAGTGTACATAACATACAAAGGCATGCATTTTATACAGGAAATATATTACCATATATAAATAAGAGTAAATACATGAAATGCAATGCATTTACCTTTCTTTATTTCTTAGCTTTTATTGACTGTATTTATTTTCCCTTATCTTTAGAGACCAGGGCCAGTGGACCTCACTAGCTAACGGAGCGGGAAAATCGAAGAAAGGATTGTGTTAACCCACACAATCTAAGGCAAATATCCTACCAATAAGATAGATTATGCTTACTTTCACAATCGGGATTGTGCTTAATTCCACAATCCAATTCTTGTCCTCCTTCTTACACCCCGAGGCGGGCGGTACTACCTATAATCCCGGTAGACGGGGCCGAAACGGACAGACCGTATAAAAGCAATTCTTCGATTTTTCACTATAATATCCTAAGGCATACTAGAGAATATCACCATCTAAAAAAGATCCATGGTCCAATATTTCTTTTTCAACTTTGAAGGGATATCATATAACCGAACTTTAACAGAACTTAACTGAACGTCACTGAACGTAACTGAATGTTTTCATATTTTCATAGAGTCCCTTCCAAACTTTCATGAATATAGTTTAACATAGCAAACGATATCCAAATATAATATTTCATAGGCCTTGAACATGCAGAAAAATGCATATGAAACTTTATTTCATACTTAGTGTCTTTCAATCTATTTGGTGGCCAATTAATTTACCGGAGCTTAAATAATTTAATTCAATACTTATTGATGTTAGTAAGTCAAGTCGGGGAAGGTCTTGAATATTTTATTCATATTCTGAAAATTTCCCGGTTCATGTGAACCGGTTCGATTAAGGCTTGGGACCGGGTTTCATAATTATTTTGCGCCCGAATTTTTTTTTATAAGTATCCAATATCCTTCTTAGATCTATATTGGTCATTGGGTCGGTCAAATTTTAGTCAAATTTTGGCCCGGTTCAACCCTTTTTAATAAAGGGCTCAAATTACCATTTAAGCTGAACCGGTTCGGGAAAGACTTTGAGGGACCGGTTCACTGAGTTATATAGCCCATTTTCACGAGAAATTTTTACACAACATGAACATGGGTCTTAGCTATTTCGTGCCAAAATTTGAGCCAGTTTGGTGATCGGATGGTGGCCGGTTCAGTCTGCCAACACAGACTGCCCATTCGAGTTTCAGCAGAACTGTCTAGGATAGTTCTGCTTCCCTAATTTTTTTATGGTTCAATCGGGCCTATTTTTGATCCGTTCTAGGCTTCCTCTTATAGCCAAGGGACTTAAGTTTGAGAAAAAATTTGGTTTACGGCCGGTCCAACTTAAAATATTGGTTGGTTCAGATCAAATTCCCATAACAAATTCTGCATCAGCATCAGCATCAGCTGATACAGACAGATTTTGTTCCAACTTTGAGGGTCTGAATCATATTTAATTTGGATCCGATTTTTATTAGGCGATACTTGAATATCACCTCCAAGGCATTAGCTAACTTCTGGCACCGATTTGGCCCATTTTGGGTTCGGGGTGTATTTTATTTAAAATTATTTCCCCAACTGCTCAAAGAAGCAGTTCAGTAAGACTCTTGCTGTTCATGGGTCCGGTTCAGCATCCGACCCATATTTTCGTGGGCCGCCGGTTTACATGGTGACAGTCCACACCTAATACTAGCAAATCAAGTCGGGTTGGACTCTGAATCAATCCATTTTGGGGCGTGTTTGGCTAAATTTCAGTAACTGAAATTCAGCATCAACAGAACCAGTAAGCTGATTCTGCAGCCGAGTTTGGGTCCGATTGTGAACCCCTTCTTGAATGCTTTAGAGGCTCATTTTTTTTCCCACTTTTACTTCATTAAATAAGGATCATTTGACCAGTTTTGGTCGTTGGCTAATTCAGCCATTTAGTAGTCAATATGAAGCAAACATCAGGAACTGCCACAGCAGAACCCGATTTTGGACACTATCATGTGTCCAGGGCCGGTTCACCCATTTTTAATTTTTTTCTTACAACTCCTCATGAATTTATGATAACTAAGGAAGCATATACAAGTATTGAATCAACAATACTCAAAAGACAGTAGCCAAAAATCGCTCAACAATCAAGGAAAGGGTCGAAGTACACTTGCCAGCAAAAATTCAGATACACCCTTGCTGTCTTTGGTTTTCTTTCTCCCTTCTGATTTATCTCTCTATTTTCCTTTCTGTTTTTCCTTCTTCTCTCCCACGTTTTCCTCTCTTTTCTTCTTCTCTCTTACTCACATGTTTCTTATAGTATGAGAATTAAGTGGCTGAATCATCATATCATCCTTGCTGTTTATTTCTCCTCTTCCCACGTTTGCTGCTGACTCTTACTTATTAAAGCAGCTGCTGTCCCAAGCAGGCTGCTACCTGCTGTCCCAAGCAGGCTGCTGCCACCATCCCCTTCCCCTAATTTAATAGTCCAAATATTAGGGAGGTAGACAGCTGTATATCTCTCACTAAAATATATATATATCATGTTAATTGAATGGTGAAATGAGGTTAACGTGGACCCCTCCTTGCTGAATTGGGCTTCTACTTTGTGCTGTAGCAAATTTCATGCTGAATTCTTAGAATTCAGCTAAGTATAAGGCCCCCTTGGTTGTTGAATTTTTTCATTTTGCCGATTATCTTGAAGGATTTATTTCAAGGTGAAATGAGGTTAACGTGGACCCCTCCTTGCTGAATTGGGCTTCTACTTTGTGCTGTAGCAAATTTCATGCTGAATTCTTAGAATTCAGCTAAGTATAAGGCCCCCTTGGTTGTTGAATTTTTTCATTTTGCCGATTATCTTGAAGGATTTATTTCAAGGTGTTCGGGTATGTGTTTGTGAAAATTTAGGACATGGAAGCTTAGTATAGACACTAAAGATCGTCTAGTATTAATTTTGTCCCAAATCAAATTTCTTATCATCTCCCGATTCACATCCCTGGCTTTCGGGTTTGAATAGAAATTTAAAAGATTGGGTGTCGGGGTTTTGGAAAATGACTATATGGGAAGTTAGTCTATCTGTCAATGATCAACTGAGATTATTTACCTCAAAATCCGAATTGCCTAACACATCCCGAATGAATTCCTAGCTTTTAGGTTTAAAACTTAAATTAAAGGAATCGGGCTTGAGTATGCAAGAAAACTAAGACATAGAGGGTTAGTATATTTGTCAAAGACTATTTTGGATTAATTCCATCATAATCTGAATTACATAAGTCATCCCGAATTACTTTCCTGGTTTTTGGGATTGTGGTCTTTACAATAGGAGTCATAGTCCCAACTTGTTTTTTACGGTTACAGGTGGCAGCAGATTTAATGGTTAGATCCGCTTTTCTTACAGTTTTGTCAAAATAGACAGCAACATTCCGCAAAGAAGCTGGATGGACAAAACTGTAATAATGCAGTTTGGCCTGATTTTTTAAGCCTAAAGAAAACATGAAATACATACGTTTTCCTGAAAAACAATAACTTTTTAATGTCAAGTTGTCTACTTATGCCACTCATATCATATTTCTGTATATTATATAACATTCACATAAGACATGAGCAAAATCAAGCCCAAGCCGATCTAAAACAAGAAAGGGTGGGGAGGTAACCATAGTTGATATCTTTCACCAGTAAGGTTGGGTAACGTGTCTTTACTAAGGGATAATGACATGCTTTCAGCATGACTTTCCACCAACCGACAACCCATCACTAATCCTTGTACCACCACCAACCATTATAATCCCACCAGCTATATGTGGAGGCCAACTGCCACCAGCCAAGTGTTACGGTCTAAATTTTATAGCCAAAAAACTGTGACACGCCCGATTCCTAACGAGAATGGACACCAGTGAAATTAACCCACAAGCACTTTTAAGTATCAGAATCGATCCCATTATACAAATGTAAAAATTATGCCAATGTCGACTATGCCTAACGTAAAGAAATCACTAGTTAAAAGTGCAGAAATATAATTAAACAATCAATAGGTTTCGGGCCTTTTAGCCTTTAGTACTAATATACATTGAAAATCCCCAACTTTCATAATAAGGTATTTAATTTTTTTACAATGCTAAATTTCAAATTAAATTTACTAAACTTTCAATAAAAATTCAAAAATACAATAAAAATTATGTAAAATTTTACATGATTCGATTTGAATTCTAACATCCTCCCTCCACTAAGCTATAGATATCCTCATTGACTTGATCTTCATGATAATTTTGACATCTCACCTCTTCAGTTTTACATCTTGAGCAAGTTTCCAACTTATTTCTTCTATTTGTTTCCTGTTCCACTTCATGAGTACTTTTTTCTGCTTTCCAGGAGATGTAGTCACCTCCCTTTCAACATTAATTTCTTTAACTTCTGACGCCGATGGTGACTTCAACCTAATGTTGCGGTGTTGTGACAAGTGTGGAGGGTCTTCCATGTTGGGACAATACGGTCTCAAATAGCGCACATAGAAGACGAGGTGGACCTTCATCCATTGTGGAGGATCTACCTTATGCGATGTCATTCCTACACAAGCAATAATCTAGGCAGGGCTTTTATATTTTCGCAAAAGGCTATTGTCTCTTCCTTTGAGAAACCATATCAACTATAGAAGAAGTTTCATCGTTACAAGATCTCTCACATTGAATTCCACGGGCCATCTCTTTTGATCCGCCTACTTCTTCATTTGGAAAGACCCTTTCTCTAGGTAGGTTTTGGCAATCTTCGTGTACTACTTCCACTCCATAGCAAACTTATAAGCACGAGGACATTTACCATTGTATGGCTTGACCATAGTGTGGAAGAAGTGACTGCTAACCTATTAAAACCTTAAAAGAACTCCTATTTGAAGAAAACACTTTCGAATATTAAAACAAAATTAAGCAACATCAAATACCTTCATTCAATTATTCTAACTGGCACTTACAAAATGTCATAGGTACTCCCTAAATAGGCCATTGAATCTCCCCATTTGACCATCAATTTGAAAACAGTAGCTCAATGAGATTTAATTCTAAACCGAACAATTAGAAAAGCTTTGACAAGAAAGCACCAATGAAGCGACTGTTTCTATCACTCACAATGCTTTCAGGTACTCCCCAATATTTGACAATGTGCTTAAAGAAAATGGGCAATATCTTCTCCCTTGGACAATCTCTTAATGTCGGAACAAAAGTAACATACTTTGAAAAGTAGTGCACAACTACCAAGATGTACAAGTACTCACCAACTTTAGGCAAATCTGTTATAAAGTCGAGGAAAATACTTTCCCGGGATCTACAAGGTACTATGAGGAGTTCCAACAATCTCACCAACTTTTGACGTTCAATTTCATTGGGTTGACGGGCGAGATCCATTTTTATATAACTCATCACATCATCCTTCATCTTGTGCCAATAATATCCCTTCCACAGTAGGCCCAGGGTACACTGCCACCCTAAGTAGCTCATAGAGTGTCATGACACTCTAAGGAGCATCCTTCTCAATCCTCCAACCTTAGGTATAAAAATCTAGAGTCCCTTTGTAAAGATCAATCTGTTGTCAATCCAAAATCTCTGACTCTTACCTTCCCGAATAAGTTGTAGTAGAATCACAGTCATTGGGTCCTTCTTCAGGTTTAGCTTTACCTAGTCCCTAATAGTCATGGTAATACTCTTCATCAAAAAGTAGGCTACTCAAGGCAAGACGATAAGGTCTGGTCATCTACTAAGGGCATTTGTAGCCTAGTTGCAACGTTTGGATTTGTGTTCTAGCTCCAATTCAAATTACGCTAAGAACTCCTATCACTGAGCCTACTTCAACGCTAACTTCGATTGGTTGAGGATATAACAGGCAGCAATGTATCCTTCTCCTAGGCTGCATAAGGTCATTTGGCCTCACTTAACTTCCTACCCTCGTAGGCAATTGGATGGCCTTCTTGCAATAAAATCCTTTCGAGAGTAAAATCTGAGGTATCGGTCTGCACGTTAACATAGGATTCTTCATTGCCGCACACTTGAGCTCCTCGAAAGCTTGCTGACATACTTTTGACCAATCCCACTTCCTATCCTTGAATAAATCTATCAAATGTGCTACTTTCTTTGAATACTTTTTTATAAATTTTCGTTTGTAGTTAGTAACATAAAAAAATGAGTGCAACTCACTCACACTTGTCAAGGCTTACCAATCAAAGATAGCTTGCGTTTTCTTTAAATCCATTCTTATCCGGCCTTGCTCCACGAAGTGTCCCAAGAGGCTGATCTCCACTTAAGCAAATGAGCACTTCTCATGCTTCACATAAAGATGATTTTCATTTAATTTCTCGAACACTAAAATTAGATGCTTCAGGTGATGTTTTAAGCTTGAACTATAGATCACAATATCGTCCAAATAGACCACCACAAATTTATCCTAGTATTCATGAAATACCTAATTCATCAACGTGCAAAATGTTACTGGAGCCTTGGTGCATCAAAATGACATTATGAGCCACTCGAAAGCTCCATTTCTTGTAACAAATGTAGTTATTTTGATCGTCTCCCTTTGCAATTCTGACTTGGTGATCATTCGACCTTAGGTCAACCTTCATGAAGTATTTTGCGTTGCTCAACTGATTAAATAAGTCAGTGACCAAATGAATTGGATAGTAGTTCTTCACGATCACCTTGTTTAGGGCCCTATAGTCAATGCAAAGAAGTAAACTCCCATATTACTTCTAAAATACAACAAGGGCTCCATAAAGCGCTTTCAAAGGGCGGATGAACACTAAGCTACTTAACTAATCTAGTTGTTTTCAAAACTCCGCAAGCTCTGGAGATACCAACTTATATACTCCTCAAGTGGGTAGCCTTGCCCCTAGAGTCAATTCAATCCAGTGATCCATCGCTTTCCGAGGTGGAAGAACCTTGGGCAACTCCGTTGGCATCAACTCCTTGAATTCCTCAAGGAGTAGACTAACTTCTAGTTGCAGAGACCTAATCTCGACATCTTCATCCACTAATAACATCAAAAAGTGGGTAGGTTTCCCTTTTTTCAGACCCCTTTTAAGCTGGAGTGTAGACAATAACATGTCCTTGCCTTTCCTCTCCAATTCTTTCAACCTTTTAGAAACGCTCACTAGACATGAACTCTCCCTAATGAGAAGCATCGAGTTTGAGTGGTACATGGGCACCAACTTAGTCGCTTTAAAGAAGTCTATCCCCAAAATCGGATCAAAGTCATCCATAAATAAAATCGTAAAGTTCAATTTCCCATTCCACTCTCTAAGTAACACTGTTACAAACTTGGCAACATCGAGGGTTGGCTTTGCCTTTTAGTTCACGGCCCTTATACTACCATGATCTTGTTCCAATCGCATGCCCCAGTTGATCCACTTCAATCTCAACCAAGAAGTTATGAGTGACACTCATGTCAATCATCGCACAAGCACTCTTTTTATTCACTTGAATTTCTACATATGTTAGGTTTGTAGACTTGGTAGATGCCTAAGCATACTTCTCCACTGCGATCTTGGTTTATTCTTACCGTCTCCAGATTCCAATTGACCACTTTTCTTTTGTAGTGCACCCACAACTCCATTGTGCGAGCATTACACCACCTTATATAGCCTACCACATAGGAAACACCCACTCTAATATGCCTTCTTACTTTTCAACATACTAGTGTTTTCCTTAGAGTTTGAGGAATTCACTAACAATGAATTTTTCCAAAAGCCACTTCCCCCTTTCTTAACTTTCAATTTTGACTCATTTACGCTGAATGCATTCGGCACAAGCTTCATTGAGAGATTATTATCATTCTCTTGATTATGATTGCCCCTTTCAATGGCATAGCCAACAAGCCTTTTAGCTATATTTTGAGTGAAAGGTAAAATCTTGTAACCACCGCCTAAATAATTCTGTTTAAGCCCATAGCTACAAATTATCTACGAAATAAAAGAGATAATCATTATTAGACATGTCTTTGATGTTTAACATACATGCTAAGAAAGCTTTAATGTAGCCCCTTATTGTCCTAATGTGCTTAATATACTTTAGCTTCCTTCATGCCGTGAACTCAATATTTTTAGCATAAAACTGTGACATCAATTCTCTCTTAAGATCTTCCCACAAGTCGATGTTTAATCTTCCCAGGGCAATTTCTTCATATTTGATGGGCCACCATAGTTTGGCATCGCCAATTAGGTATATTGCCACTATAGAATCCATGGCCTCATCCGAATCCCTCTTCGAAGCCCTAAAGTGCCGTTCCAAATCGAAGTGGAAGTTATCAAGCCCCTTTTAATCTCACACGCCACCATACGATCAAGTTTTCGAAGGTTTGATTCTACCACTGCCGAAGACACTCCCATTAGCCGCAATGGCATGCACTAGAAGGCTCACCTTACCAATGAGTACGGAATTCTCTTACAACACTCTTGTCGAGAAACAAACATCATCCGTTGGGTCATTGACTACCTTGTCGAGGAATCTCAACTAGACAGTGAGGCTATCTGCCTATCTTTCCATCTTGTTAAAAGATTCATCTCGTACTTCAGACTCAGTCACCCTTCTCTCAAGCGCTTTAAAACAAGTCACTACTGTCAAATAAACTATATGACTCATCTAAGTAGCCAGTTACAATGTCGCTTGGGCCATCACTATCTCGAGTGAGTTTTTCAAAAAACCGAAGCTTTTTTACTACTCTTCTTGCAAATCAATCTCTGATACCAACTGTTACAATTCGAATTTTATAACCACAAAATTATACGTGTCCTATTCCCAATAGGAACAAATGCCAACCAAGTTGACCCACAAGCACTCTTTAAATGTCTAGGTTGATCTCGAAATGTAATGCGAAAATTACGCCAATGTCAAGTATATCAAACGCAAAAAAGTCACTAATTAAAAATATGAAAATATAGGCAAACAATCAATAGTAACAAATAGCAATGAGATATTGAAGAAAATTTTAAGAATTCATTCTTCCATATAAAGGGTTTTCGGCCTTTTGTTTTTTGATACTAGTATACATTGAAAGTCTCCTACTTTTAGAATAATGTAAATAATTTTTTACAATACTAAAATTCAAACTAAATTCACCTAAATTACTAAAAAATTTTAACGATGCAAGAAAAATTATGTAAAAATTTATATGGCTTAATTTCATTTCTAACACCGAGCACCTAATTCCCTCTAGTGATTATTGACGACTTGATGGAAACCACCGGCACCAATTATTGGCTTGTTCTCAGTCATCAAAGGTTATAGGTTCTCCAGCATCCATTTTATTAATCCTATCATAACTACTATAGAATTTTTTATCCCTTGAACCTTTCCTTCTAAATCATTCCACCCATTTTATTGTCATCATATACCAAACAATTTACATAAAGAAAAATGTTGGCAATGTAGGATCCCCATTAGAATGGGACTAGGACTGTCATATGCTCAAAATTGGTCATCAGAACCTTAAGTTTATGAAATCACAACAATACGCACGTACTAACTACCAATGGACCCCTCATATTATTAGGCTTATTTTGATAGCTGAGAATAATTTCTTTGTATTTCTCTTTTTTCAGCAGTGCATTATAATACCCCAAATGAACAACAAGAGAGATGACATTCAAATGCAGCGGTGGTTTGCTAGTTACTCTTTTCATCCCTCAATAATTTCCCTAAAATAACATATATTAAGAATGTATTAAAAACATAAACTAGAGAAAGCCAACTTACACTCAATCATACATTATTACCTTGTGAACAATATCAAACATTTGTGGATGCTTTAGAGTGGGAAGGAGCTACCATAACTTATTGACCATGGATGTGACCAAGAAAAATAGAGTTTTGAACTCATTAAAGGTTGAACTAATACTGATGAGAAGATCATTTAGGTAATTTTCAACCATTGTCCCCTATAATCCTTGCAGTATCCAATGCAGTCTTAACAATAGTAATTATTTATCTGAATAGGCATAGAAATTAGCAAATGTGAGTGTGAGTGTCTAAGTTTGAGACTTCGTGTAAATCAAAGTTTGACCATCTTTCTTGGTTGATTCTAATTTGTTCCTAACAAAATCCAAAGCTCACAAAACCACATATAATAGAAGGGCCACCATATAACCTATGCCCAAAAAAAGAGTCTAAGCATCATGAATTTACCCTTCATTAAATTTGCTGAAGCCACAGCATTGCTTGAAGCACTCCTGATTACTTCAAGGACTCTATCCAGATTATCAAGCCCCACTACAATACCCTAGCAAAAAAGGGCAAAAAGCATAAAGGAAGGAAAACTTATTACAATGAACAACTATCATATCAAATGGTAAAAAGGGAGAGATTTGATGCATGTAACTCAATGCATTTTTTTCATCAACCATAAGGCAATACTTAGTCAGATCTGTATCCAGGATCAAAACATGCAGAAAATACAATTAGATATGTCTTTGGGGAACTCTAAACATACTTCCACAATATGCTTCCTTTCTTGTGCTTGTGAAAGCTTAAATTTGGCACGCCTTTCTATCACAGAACATCTAAAGTCAAGGAATGCCTGCAAGACTAGAAACACGTCAAATAGTAGAAAGGATTAAAATTATTTCCACCCATGATGTTTTACACAGGTCAATGATGAATAACATCTGGGTATACACAAATCGGAAGAATGATATGAATGAACAAGCAACGACAGAAAACTAGCAAGCTAAAAGCTTAAAGAAAAAGTGGAAGTAGAATGGGATAGTAAACACAAGCACACAACCAAGTAGTAGTCATGTGAGGTTTCCAGCCAAAAGTTTGTCTTTTAGGGAACATGGTCAACATGAAATTATCATATTCATGATTCTTCATCCACAAAAGCAGGAACAGATTTTTCCATTCACATGTGAGGCTGAAAAGTAAGCACAACATAGGGATCAGGAAGAACATAGAATACATATCTTGGCAATCATTAGAAATTCACAAATTGGTGATGTTGTAATATACTTTCCATAACGTCTCACACCAGACTTGGATTCTCTATCACAAATCAGCATGGTCATGTATCTACAGAATTTACTGATATATTCATACAAAACTCCTTTTGGTCTTTTTCGGATAGTTAAGGTTTGTGGTCGGGCAAGATTTTTGGTGGGTGAAGTTGATGGGAATTAAAGCCAAATCATTATCCTAGAAAGGAAGTAGCCAACCACTAGGCAGCCCTTGACTTTCAGGTGAAATCACTCTCTAAAGCAAACCACTATTTTACTTCTCATGAGCAGGAGAAATCCTAACATCATTCATCATCAACGTTGTCAGATAAAAGCCAGAAGAAAAGAAGCACATTATGGAGAGCTTTTACAGATAGGTTGAAACTTCTGCAAATGATATTGATTATCACAATAAGGGTACAGCTATTAGATTAACAACACCAATAATTCAAGCGTCAACTTTCTAGACAAGCTGATTAGACTTTTGAGAAGCCTTAAGTCAGTCCTGTAGAAGATGATAGAAGTTGCCAAAGGGCATAGATTTTGGCATGCTTAAGACTACTCGTGCATACAAATGATGGCAGGAATATCTGATCATTAGTAAAGATATCTAACCTGAGGTTAATCCAGCATGGAATGACGGTCCTTTTTACCCTCAAAACAATACAGACTAACAGGAAATTCTCTGATTTCAGCTTAGGATAAGAACAAAGTTGAGAGTTATATTATTTAGATGGAGGGAAGTGTGAGATAATGGATTCTAACCAAGAAATCTGGAGGGACATTCATCAGTGCTTGGCGGATACCTGAGGGTATCTACGGGGTCTCTAAAAATTTGGAAATTAAATCATTCAATCAGATAAAGTTTCAAGGATGTTGGTCTTAGTTTTAACAGCCAGGATTCAATTATGAAATCAAAGATTATGGACAAACAGGTTGGAATTTACCAAGGATACAATGACCTTCCTGGAATTAAAAATTCACCAGGGCTGAAATTGAACATTACAAATTAAATTCAATTTCAGACTTTCAAATTAAGCCTCTCCCAAGTAACAAGCATGTAGAGGATAAACATTGACACAACAATAAGACTGCTTCATCATGACCAAGAGGTCACTGGTTAAAAACAAGAGTAATGTTGTTTATATACAACCATAGTGCCCATAATGTGGGAAGCTTTGTACACTCTGCCACCAATATAAGGTGCGGGGATACTTTCTTCAAAGAATTCTTACGCATGATAGATCACTTACTTTTGAAAGATTGGCTGGGAAATGTGCTGGAAAATCCGTGAAAAATAAATGAAGATATTTGACAAGTTTTGAGTATAAAAAATAAACGAAACATTCTAGGCTGTAAAAGCAGAATATTTAAGCTGATTGTCACACTGATTTTTAGGCTACTTAATAGTTTCCTATTTCATGTATACCTTATTCTATAGGAGTCATGTACAGTGTTTTCAAATTGATTCAAATTATGAATTCAAATAATCTGGCCTTATGATATCAGAGATAAAACCGTTCTTGCTCCCTACATAACCATAGTCGCCTTCTACTTTCATGGAATAACCCTGCTGCCAACTTCTACTTTCAAAGTTTCACCATGTCTAGCATTATTCAGAACCAGCCTCCCTGTCACTTCAGCGATTATTATCTACCCAATGTCTTCTTATGCAGATTCTCATTCTGTTCAGATTACTACGATTTGTTGAAAGGCACTGTCTTCTTGCGATGGTCACAATCTGTATGTGAGAACATCCGTGAGTGAGGAAAGATGGGCTACTTGACAGACGAAACCAAGGAGCCAAATCGAACTGATTCTCATTAAATAACCCAGTATGCTGACAACACCATGGACATGACTTGGCCTATAAACTCCATGGACGAAGACATTGATTCTAACTACATGAGCTTCCATACAACTGACTCATGAAGTCGGAGACAATGTTAATCAGATGTACTTTATTTGGGAAATCAATCTCAAGTGTTAGTAGACTCCAAAACTCGGTGATATCCGACAAGGGGAAGACACCATCACCAAGTATTACAACTCTTTGAAAGAAACATGGGAGGACTTGGACCTATTCAACAATTATAGAAGGAAATCTATAGAAGATTATAATCATCATAGAAAGGTGGTGGAGGCCAACCTAATCTTTAAATTTCTTTCTGGTCAAAACGTTGATCTAGGTGCAGTAGCGAGGAGATTATTAGAAGGCAAATCCTTCCTCCTGCTGGTGAGGTATTTTCTGATGTGAGAAGCGAAGAAACTCATAGACAGGTCATGCTAGAAAGAAAAAAAAAAAAAAGGAATTGCTCACTCAATGGCAAGATCAGTTGAGAACTCTGCACTGGCCGCCCCAGGTGCTAATGCTAGCAAAACTGTCCAATATCAATGGTGGCTGGATGAAAGACCCCTACAACAGACCCCCATCATACACGAGAAACCGACTGGAAGATCCATGGTTAACAACAAATTAGAAAGGCAACAAACAAGGAGACAAACCCTGCACAGCATATCCTTCAGCAATCGGTGTCGAGATGAATCCCTTCTCTACAGAGCAGAAGAATCAACTCCTCGAATTGCTGAAAGTTAATTCATCATCTGGTACTCCTAATGTTTCATTGGTTCGTGCAGGCAATAATCCACATGCTCTATTCTGCTCTTCCAACTCTGTACCATGGATCATGGTTTTTGATGCTTTTCATCATATAACTAGTTTTTTCAATCTTTTCCATACATATTTTTCTCTTTCAAGAATGAAAAAAATTTTGAATTGCAGATGGTAGTTTTTCACCAAGAGCAGGAAAAGGGCTCATAAAACTTTCACAAAATATTACTCTGGAATTTATACTTCACGTTCCTAAACTTACTTGTAATTATTTATCCATGAGCCAATTATCTAAAGATTCTAATTGTTATGTTATCTTCTTTAACTCCTATTGCCTATTCGAGGACCAGAACTCGGGAGAACAATTGGCAGTTCTAGAATGACAGAGGCTCTTTACCACTTTGATGACCTTCCAAATAATAACAAGGCTCAACTTTATGGTATGAGTTCAATGCCAGTTCATGACCAAAAAAATGCTTTTACATCTTAGACTATGACATCCTAGTTTCATGACCAAATCACGCTTTTGCATCTTAGACTATAAGATCCTAGTTTTCCATATATTAAGAATTTATTTCCTACTTTATTGAAGAATTTTGATAGTTCAGTATTTCAATGTGAAAGTTGTGTTTTAGAAAAACAGTCATTTTACTAATTATATTTCAAAACCTTATTGTGCATACAAACCTTTCTATTTGATTCATAGTGATGTATAGGGCCCTTCAAAAATTACAATTTTATCCGGAAAAAGATGGTTCACAAATCTTATCGATGATCACATGCTTTGATGCGTGAAAAATCTGATGTGGAAAATCTATTTAGAAGAGTTTTATAGTATGATTGAAAAGCAGGTTCAATCGAAAACCAGTATCACAGTATTACATTGTGGTATTTATTCCTGTGCCCGTGATTCACCTATGTTTGGCAAAGGCTGACTGGTGGCATCTTTATTTTCAGTTTCTAGATCACTTATGAGCTCCTAACAGGTGCGTTTGGATATGTTCAAGGATGTTTAATTAATCTAACAAGAGCTCAATCAGTGCTCAAGCTTTTATTTGAGCTATATGACCATATCCAAGCTGAGCTCAAACTTTTATTCAGACCATACTACCTTGACTAAGCTTTGTTTGTTTAGCAAGCAAGTCACGGATTGTTCAATAATTTCAATAATTGTTTAACAAATGTTTATTAAAGCTTACAAAACACTGATAAAACATTTTTCTAATTGCAGACACTAGCTGGAAATGAATTTGCTATTTGACCGTGCACAGTGCTAAGGGTGAATGAGTGAACTTGTAGTCTTAAATTATGATTATATATTTCCAGAGAACCCCTTCCCAAGCTTCTTAGAGAGCGCACTCAATCTACACCCTTTAATCAAACATTACTAATGATTAAATAGGTGTAGAAATTTATAAAAAAAAAAATAGAAATTGAGCTTTTAAGCGAGCTCTGAAAGTGCATGTCCATAAACCCAAGCATAAACGAGCAGAGACAATCTATGTTCAAGATTGCACTGTTTGTCAAATAAGCAAACAAATATATTCAAACTTGTTTGTTTAGCTTGATAAATTTCCCCATAACCATAGATGTATTTGATGCACATGACAACTACAAATCTAATTAAATTGGAGAATTTTTGCCTCACAGAGCAGAATGGTTTATCATCTTGTCAAAAGAGAGCTCTTCTAGAGGTTAGCAACAACCTAATAAACTATCTTAGCACTCTAGCTTGATGAAAGAGACAATTAAGCTTGTTTCTCAAGCAGTAAATTCTTGGTATTCATTTGTAGGTGTTACTTTGAAAACAATTATTTCATTTACAGGATATTCACAAAAAGAAAGCTTTTGAACTAGGACAAGATCCCACGTGCCATTATGAGAAGTGTACTAAGTTCTTTGGTGGCCACAACAACAAATTTGAATACCTATCACCAACTGAATTTGTTTCATAAGACTAGTTGAAGAAGAAATTCGATAAGGATCACAGGCTAAATGAACAGACAATACAAGAGGAACTACACTTGCAAAGACCTCTAATATATACTATTCTCCCAACAGTAGCACCAGCACAAGCCTGAATGTGCCAGATCTGGTCCGGCTAGCTCGAATTTCAAAGGGGTAGGGAGATATGGACAAGTAAGCAAGATCATAAGAAAATGGGGGAGCAAAGAAAAGACCTTTCTATGTTTAAAGCGTGCCAACTAAAGAGTGGCATTTCCTTTCGAAAGTCAGTATAACTTCTACCCAAAATGTCCATTCTTTATTAATCAACTACCATTCAAAGGGTGCATTAGCTCTTCTCTCGGAAAAACCTTCCAATGGATGCAACTTGTCTTACTTCAATTTTATAATTCATGATTCAAGGAGGAAATGTGCGTCTGTATTTATCTTTTGAGTTTTCCCATCTCTATCTCTATCAGTAGGCTATGGGACTGACTGGGTGAAGGGAAAGATTTATGGGAGAAAGGAGGAAAAATCAGGCTAGTAGCCAAAATAAACAATGCCAAATTGAAACCAAAAAAAAAAAAAAAGACAAAAATTAAAGAAAGATAACCTTCAAAATTTGAAGAGATCACTTGAAGAACATAACATAATAAGGCCATCCCCATGTTAAAGGAGAATGGTAACAGAAAGTTGTTACCTGAAGTAATTCTTTCAAACCCATCTGTTTTGGTCGTCCATCAAGAATTCTGAAAGTAATAAAAAGGACAATGAATGTAAACAGAACTTCTAAACGAGAAGGTGATGAGTAGTAACACAAGGATCCCATATAAAACAAGCAGTATCGCATAAGTACTTCTCCATTTTCTCTGGATAGATTCTTGGAACAAGGGCATGCTGGTATGCCACGGAAAAATTATTCTTTATGTTTGTCAACCAAAACCAAGACAGGATGAGAGGTTAGGAAACAAACCTCCATCTACATAGTACTTACTAGGAAACTGCCTAGCAGTTAACATAACTAGTAAATGCAAGCATAGCATCGACAAAAAGAAAATTTCTGAATGGGGGACAGTATGAATAGCTTTTAAACAATGACCAATTCCCAGAATGGCAGCTTTAGATTTTATTGGTTCACATCAAAATATTTTGCAATGCTTGGTATGTAGGTAAAGCTTAGATTTGTTTGATTTTAGGCTGTATCTGCAATATTTGTTGATTTACATGAATTAGAATGGAACTTCCACCATTTTTCAAAAGATGCTTTCTGGGATCGCTTGCATGGTAGCTGACTTCCAGAAACCCCAGAATACCATGTACCTAGTATCAAGTACAGCTTGTGATTCCCAATGGTAACCCATATAAAAAATGGAACTCTTGTGCATGATGCGTAACAAGGTCTCGTGTAATGTACAACAAATTTGTAATTAAAATCTCTTGCATTTTGGCTCAAACAAGGGGAAGAACTTTTAGATTTGCTAGGTTGTTACCAGAATGTTGGGAACATAGGATAATAAGGTCCATGTAGATACAAGTCTCCACCACCTCATCGTAGAAACAATGCTTTGGCCATACAAAATTAGTTTGTCCAACAGATTCCAACTCAAACCAGAAGAGGTCAACATAAGCAAATCGTTCATGCAACCAAAAGACAACTCATTGAAGCAATTTCCATTGTCTACAAGATCATTTTTTTCATATTGACGCCTTCTTGGTTTTCTGGATCCAGTGGCCAAGGAGTTTGAATTCAAAACCATTGCCCGAGTGAGACCTTTTCTACATTACCAACCTAAGCACCATAGATCAATTAGTGATCTTTTAAACATGGGCAATATGTATTGATATCGAAAGTACCTAATACGAATATTTCCTAACACTACAAAATAATCACAATACATTATAATATCGGTGACATATTGGACATATCGGCTTTCAAAAATCTAAATCTACCCATATTATGGCCTTTTATTTTTTTAATGACCAATGATGGGTCAAACTCTATTTTAATAAAATTAATTAAAACTCTTCAAATATATAAATATCTTACAAAGATGGTAAATTTTAATATATAACTCGATTTTGATATGGGCACAAATAATATATTGCCTGTAACAACCGACACAAATGCGTGCTGCCCAATATCACCTATATCAATGCCAATATTTCAATTCATGCTAAGTATGATAGTCAAACTCTTACGAAGCTGAAAATGAAGGTACAACGTCAAAATTTCTTCAAATCAAGGATAGCAAATCGAACCACACAAGGATAGCACATCGAACCACTCTCAATGAGCCCCGTATCATTCACCTCAACTTTGAGGCTCTCATATCTCTCATTCAAGCAACTAGCGACACATCAAATGCTCACTGAGTTGGCAAACTCCCCATTGATTGATTATCTTTCCACATTCTGTGCTTGCCCACATCAGCAATGACATTAAACACATGCCTCAGGGACACCTAAGTGTGCATAGGCTTGGGGCTCAAAGACTAGCAACTTAACATGCGAAGGTGAGACTCGTTCCAAACAACACATGCCAAGTCTCTAAGACCAAGTGTCATTTTGAGGCTTAATTTAGCACCTTATGCACCTAATGGATTTTTTTTCTTCAAACAATTAGATATTTTTTTCAAACTAGCCATCAAAAATCGGTTAATATTCTTCTTTGCCCACATGTCAACTATACACAACTTTCTAGTGATCTCATTCCTTCTTACTTCTAAGTCAACTCAACCTGAATAGGAAGATATTTGATTGTTACATTTAATACTAACTTTTTGTTTATGAATTGACATTGATGAGGATAATAATTAAAAAAATGAATTTGAAGTCATTACAAAAATAACTTTTTGTAATGAGTAACTAATTAAAAAAATGGATGAACTTTATGATGAGGATAATAAATTTGTATATGAGGAGGAATAGCTGATTTGAAGAATAAAGGAACACTGATGAGAATAATGAATTTGTGAATGAACGTGATTCATTGACAAAGGACTCTGTAACAAAACTTTTAAAATAAATGAGCCGACAAATCTCACTAAATTAAAAAATAACATGAATCTTGAACCATAAGTGTCTTTAGGCTACTCTATTAGTAAACAATAAAAATTTTAAATTAGAGAAAAATAAAAATATAAAGAAGTCATTAAGCCTATAAACTGAGGAAAGAGAATAAGAAAAAGCATTTCATAATGGTAAATAGTATTTCTAAATATATATTTATAGAAAAAAGGAAAAAAAAATTCATTGGTCAATATCCTCAAATTTTCAACTTAGAGGGAGCAATCAACAAAATATAAAGCCAGGGACCTACCACAAATCCAATCCAAAAATTCTCTTTCAAATAATGTGCAATAATTTATAGAAAAAAAGAAAACCTTGAGGAAAGATGATCTCATCAATATCTAACCGATTTAAATTACAATTATGTGTTTCACCTCAAATATTATAATCTCAGATACTATATCCTGACATGTAGTCCTAAATATTATGAGCTGCAGGAGTTAAGTTTGGTCTTAGAAGTTCTGAAAACCACCCAGAAACAAAGAATACTGGAAACCATCAGTTCAAATTAATGAGATCATACTCAACTTATTTGTAATGCACTGAAATTATAGGTTTCTGAAAGGTATCAATAAAACAAAAAACAACTTACCCCACCATGTTGCAGCTAAAACTGGACTGGAGAGCAGTGATGCGATACAAGTTATTTAGAACAATAGATGGCTCTGACCCACGCTTCAACTGGAATAGACGCAATTGATCAGTGTAACTGACTAATCAGAGCTCTGGCATATAAATGGTAAGCATCTTCTTACTTGCAAAATCTAAATAAAGGTTAATGGAACAAAATTGCACTACCTCAATCACTATACGCATGCCAGAACGATCACTTTCATCACGGATATCACTGATTCCTTCCAAACTCTTTAATGACAACAAAAAAAATATTTCAAAATATTAGCAATACCAACAATCATCAAATCATCATTGAAAAAAGAATATCACATAGTTGCATATAGTACACCATGATTTAGATGCATTTTATTATCTGGTTTAGATTTTTTAAATCAGAAATTGCAAAGATAAACAAGAATTTATATCACTGTTTTACTTTTCAGGACATGTGGTCCATGAGTTTCTGATGCGTGTCCCACATTGGAAAGTTGGAGAAAAAACCTCAAACTTATAAATTTGGGGGGCTCTTCCCCCCATAGGACGTCCTTTTGGGATAGGTTCTCCTCCTAAATTTGTGCACGCATCAATGGTGCTTTCATTGAGACCGATCCTGGCCCGGAGAGGACTACCTATGAAGGATTCTGACCAGAAAGGGCTATCGGAGAGGGCTATCTGCGGAGAGGCTGACCTGCTGCCAACGCGCCAAGACGGAGTGAAGCGTCGCCGAGTGAAAGCCGCCGAGTGAAGTGCCATAGAGTGTAGCCGCTGAAAGGGGGAGGAATAATATGTGTCCCACATTAAAAAGTTAGAGGCAAAATCTCCAACTTATAAATTTGGGAGACTCTCCCCCCATAGGACTCATTTTGGGATAGGTTCTCCTTCTGAACTTGTGCACGCATCAGTTTCCCTCTAGTTCCACAACAGCGAGAGTATTCCATGGAATTGCAACAATATCAAAAGTCGCCCATTATATTCATAACATGCTACAAAGTAATGGATCTCCTGAAGGCTTACGTGCTGAATATAAACATTCCTAGCAAATGATGCACTGCACTATCCAAAGTGCTTTATCAGGGGCATTTCCAAGACAATGATCATCTAAAAGCAATCAACGTTATTACACATCCATTTTAATAAAGGCAATTCATATGTAAATATATATTCAACACATGCAGTATAATAAAGAACAACAGTTACAGCAAAATGCAACAGAGCCACTGAATACATATCAAGTTTTCAAAATATTCACAATAGCACTGAAAGACCTAAAGATTTCATTACCACTTCAACATATGAAAACAAAGACTAGGCAGTTCAGTAAAGCAGTACCTTATTTTCCACAAGCTCAGCAATCTTCATCACAAGTGTTGCCTTGTTTGTTTGATATGGGATCTATTTCAGATATGTACATTAAAAGGGGAATCAAAAACTCCAGCAGACATTCCCAGTGCAATGAAGATTGAATGCATCACGTGAAAACTCAGTAGAACACTAGAATACACACCTCTTTTATAATTATTGCTGTGCGTTTAGTTCTAGAATCAAGCAACTCAACATCAGTCTTTCCCCTGATGATGACACGTCCTCGCCCAGTTCGATAAGCATCTAGGACACTTGACATGATAGAAATTTATCAGAAAGGCTCTCCTATTTTATCAATAAGGAACCTATTAGCTAAATCTTCTCAACAAGACAAAAATTGAGAAAAATAAAGATAATATAGTCAATAATGGACAACAGGTCAATACCAAAAGAGAGACGCAAATTATCTCCGACAAAAAGAGAGGTCATGTTGGTAAGATCTTCTCAAACATTCTCCTCATGCCATAAGCCACTTTGCATTGCTGAATGGTAGTTGCACATTCCATACTTGTCTATACTATGGATGAATGATATTCTTTAAGTAAAGAAGATCTTCCTCATAACAAAGATAAGGACAACCTAGTAACAGTGAGACTGGAGAAAGATTCTGTTTCCTGATTCTTTTGATGCAAGAGAAATAATATATAAGGACTAAAAGAGTCCATGTAATTTATATCTATAAGTTTATTAAAGGTGTTACCCACCAAACGTTATCCTCACTACTGTCAAAAACATTAAACTAATCACTACTCAAGTACGTTCTAACATTTTGATAGGTAAAAGAAGAATTAACACTGAGACAGATAACATAACTAAGAGTAGAATGTGTCCTCCAAAAGATATGATCAATGGAAACCAACAAAACACTACTAATGATATACAAATATTTTGACACCAGTTAAAAACACTCCTCCCATAGCTAAATAAGTTGAGGACCAAAAAGTAGCACAAATCCCCAGCCACAGCAACATATCCCATAGTATACAAGCACAGTGTGTGTAGTTATGCAGAAAACCCCCCTCAATAGCATAAAGAGTTCCCATCACTTAGTTTTACTACAAGAATTTACATGCTTGAGAAAGCATATTCTTTATGCAAGCCAAGAGAGCTTTCCTACTGCTTATAAGTAAGCTAAACCCTTCACAGTTCACACTAAAGCATATGTGTCATCATTCAACACTTCGGACATGGTTGTGACACTTATATTACTCAATTCACAAAAATAAAAATAACAAAATCTACGAATTTTTTTTAAATAACTGAGCATGACACATTAACACTCTCCTTTATCAGAATCTTCCCTAATTCTAGCAACAATATGAGTAACATCATCTAAATGTTTACAAGCCCATCTATTGAGACAGGAGTGCTTTTCTTATCCAAACATTTTAATCAAAAAGAAGCCAAGAGGGTGTTAGTGTAATAGTAACACCATTGTAATAAAACTTTACAGCAAGAAAACCCCCAAACCACCAATGTCCAAGGAAAACTAAAACCAAAAACCAACCAAGGCAACCCAAACCAAATAACCATCTAATACACTTGTAGTCAGGGGTTTTTGCAAATTTTGGTAACTATGAGAAGAGGCGACAAGCATTTGTCATGGGCTGCAGACCCCATGATGTGGAGCCTCTTGTATAAGGCTGCCATTTTTCTAAAGATTTGGGATAGATTAATCATTTTAGATCAGACGAAATAACACGGAAATTCGCAAAAAAATGAAAAACAAAAATGAACTAGGAAATAGGACTTTGCTATAGGACCAACCACAAAGGATAGTAGGAAAATTATTCGCCGATAAAAGAAACAGGTATGCAATGAATCGTGTTTAAAAAGAAACAAAATGATTTTTTTTCAAAAAATGTTTCCGAAAAAGCCAATTGAGATTTCGTAATCACTTTTGTGCACAAAGCATACACTATTATCTCTATACAGCATATGCCACATCAACATAGAATTCCAGATCAAATCCATGTTTCCAAAAAAAGGTTACAAGCCATTTTAGGTAATTACAGAATATAGAAATTCCAATAGCAACACAAGCAAGAAAAACGCAATAAAGAAAAACTATCCACTGAAAAACAACCTACACTACAGTATGGCATTTCCTCAGAAACAAATATTATGCCAGCAAAATTTAGCTTACCCAATATTTCCCATAATTAGACCTCCAGTCGGGAAGTCAGGACCTGGCATGTATTCCATCAATTCCTGAAGCTGTCACAGAATAAAGTAAAGCAAAAGGCAAAGAATTTAGGTAGTCCTGCAGACACATATATGTCAATACAATCAATCATATATCTTAAAAAGATGGGCATATACATACTTAAATATGTCTAATGATTAAACAATTTTCATTCAGGATGAGGACTATGCTATAGTCATCTCCCACCCTGACTCATCATGCAAAAGATTTTCACCCATTGGAACTTCCTTCAATGTCTTTAAGAATGAAAATTGAACGAGCATTATGGATAGAAAAATTTTTAATGAAAAATCCAAAAGACTATTTATGAGATAACTTGGAGGCTAATTTTGGATAGCATTTGGCTAGGTGGGATGGTATGTATCACCAGAAGTAGAGAAGAGGCTTGCATTGAAAGCACAAGGATTAGAGTAAAGCCCTTTCAGCTAAATCAAGATGGGGATTTCTGATAGGACAGTTTAGTGCAAATATGGGATCAATGAATTCGGTGTGACTATAGAGGCCATATCTCATTCCATAGGGTGACGAAGTCCATCATCGTTGATTTGAAAGATCACAAAATCAACATTGGACATGGAGCAACTTTGTAACTCAGTGTGATACTTGGCACAAGGAAGTTCCTTCGCAGAACGAATTCCCCTCTCCACTAACTTTAACTGATTACAATGATATTTAGTTCAGACAAGTTGGGAAATGATGAGATGCCGGTAACACCAGACCGTGATACTGAGAGGATTCCAAAGAATAGGAATTTTGAAGTAATTTACTTTGACTACAGGTATTTTTTATTCTTATGATTCACAACATGGAGAATGAGAAAATATCACACACAGCATTTGTTTCTACCGAACGAGTTTTTTTTAATTCTAAATATGAAAAGGGATTTCCTTACGCCTGCAAAAAATAGTTTTGGCACCAAAGGACCTCTCTATAGTTGAATTCTTGGAATTGGTTGCTGTAAAGTATGATCCTACTCATGATTTTACAGAGTTCAGCTTAGCTTATGATGTTGGCGTTACAGAATAGGATCAGTAGATCAATAAGCTGTCATCAGAAATTGGATTCAATGTATCATGTTTTTCCAATCGAGTTTTCTCAATCCAGGAGAAACTTATCAGTAGAAGAGGTGTCCGAATCATTGAAACAGAAAAGGAATAATAAGTCAAGGATAGAAGTGTTGAATATGATGCCTATGGTGGTGTTTGTGAAGACAGAAGAATAAGACATTTAGAAAGCAAAGGATATGACAATGCAGTCTTACAACCTTTTTTTTCAAAAACACAATTGTATATGGAGTGATAATGCCTCAAGATCATTCTTATTAAAATAGACGTTGTTAATGATGACACCATGGAAATGGACATTACCCCCCCCCCTTTAAAAAGCTAGAAACAAGGACTCAGACCCAATGGTCTTGTCAATAGAAGAAAAACTCAAGAACCAATTGCTCTAGAGAAAATGTTCGGGCTAACAATCGCCAACTGAAAATCCAATATGAAAAAAGTTAATTCCTAGGCTAATGATTCAGACACGGTAACCCCTACTGACTAGCCCAAGCCTCATGATGATCTAAGGAACCCCTCAAACTTGCACATCCGCATCAAAACTAGAACATCTAGCTTTATCCCAATGAATCTTTCTAAACGAACTTGTTCGACACTATTGAAAAACACCGACATCCGAGCTACCAATAAAGCTATGAAGGCTAACAGAATTGGATGAAGACCTGAAGGTTATTTAGGTGATAGAATTTCACAGACTTAAAGACCAATTCATCCCGGAAGGGTGAAATTCTCTCAAAAGTCAGTGACTTCTCCAAAGATAATGTTATCAATTAGCTTTTAATATTGAGCCATAACACAGAAGTAAAGCAGCGGTTAATAACATAATGGCTCGGTCAAAGCAGTTTCTGAAAAGTGGGTAGTGGGTAAAATCATTTTCTACTTGAGCCAAATTAGCATCAACATCAAGTGAACTTCGAGCTAAACACACCAAAGATTTAAGATCTAGATAGAAGACAAAATACAACACTTTGTCAAAAAATTTTCCAGTGACTCATAAACCGTCTAACAAAAAGGTTTTATGATACAGGGGCAAGAACGAATGGCAGAGGACATCATGTCATAAGATGTAAAAACATAGAGAAGCCCAATTACTGTATGCAAAAACAGTCAACCTCAATTCGAATCACACCAAATACCTGCATGTTGTAGTTGGGAGTTGGAAGACCGAAGAGAACAATAAGACAAAGCTCTAACCAAAGTCCCCCAAGGAAAGGTGAAAAGCATACAGGCCATTAGACATCCTATAATTTCTTTGCGTCCAGATGCATCAACAGCAGAGACATAGCATTATTGAAAGGTTATCCCTGCCCTTAAATACTTCAAATCACAATATCTTAATAATAAATGGTTCCTCCGCAATATCTAGGCAAACCTACACCGTCCAATGATGTGAATCAAGAGATTTCATAACCTACATCGTCCAACCAAGTGACAACACAATGAGAAGTGATCAGCAACAAGTGTTCCTTGGACATTTGGACTCCTCTATAAGCCCATTAAGAAATTGTTCCTTAATCATCCACTTTTTTGCAACCTCAATATGATAAAGCATCCTCTACCAAATCAAAGGCCCATTGATTAAAATATCTATATCGATCGCGATCATATTAGTATTAAATATATCAGATAATACGTATTGATATTAGACACATCACATATAAAAAAATTCAGAGAATCGTAAGTTGGCAAGCTATATCAACTGCTATGTCGGCCAATATATATGTTGTATCGGCTGGTGTAGAAATATATCATGATATTGTCACAACATCAGAAGATATCGGTATTGGAGGGCCTCAATACTAGTACATATTGGCTCATATTTGCATCTATGCAAAGGCCTGTCTCCTAATTTCCATATTTTATACTCTTATTCGCACATAATATTCAAGTAGGAATTAAGGCTTTTTCATAATTATTTGACATGGTCATATCAGTGGGCAGTGTTCTATCTCTATTACAAAAGGCAAAAGGCAGTTTCCCAATTTCATATGCATCCCCAACTGCTTTCTAAGTACCAATAGATAATTTAGAATTTTTTCTCCTTCGAATATGTTTGAGAAGTATCCAATATGATATATTTGGGAGCATCAACTGAATTTCAAACATAGATTTAAATATGGATTGCAACATGCACCACAACCATTATGATATAGCTGTGATACAATGACAATCTTTACGTTTGCTAACGATACAACTGCAGCACTGCAATTTAAAACTCTATTTTCTGTTTCACGTAGAGTGCATTGGAATTAAGTATTGCTGCTTCCAGCTTGTAAATTCAAAAACTGTACAAGATGTGCCAAAAAATGTTGCTTTTGGGTCATCCATGTTTTTCAATTATAGAAGATGGAGACAGTTGCACGTCGAATATTGCTCATGGCTACAACAATACCAATTGGGCAACTATGCTCTATCAGTCTGTACTAGTTCCTCTAGTTATTTAGTTTTAGACTTGCTCTTTTGAGTACAGGACTCTGGCTTGATGGCCAACAAATAGGTGGTGTTTCCGAAAATGTGAAAAAAATCTTTCCCCTCGCACCTTGGTCACTTTTACTTTTTTTGGATATTTTGTAATATCCAGGATATGATACCTTACAGCTTTACAATTCCAAGACATTTTCTCATTACTTTGGGTCTTTCATTTTCTATTTTTATTGGCAATATTATAGCAGGATCTCAAAAAAAAAGGGATTTATTTTTTAAGCTTCTCATTACTGGCAAAAGTCCCACTTAATGGATTTTCCATAATGGCTATATATGCTTAGGACTCTACCTTTTATGGATTTCAAATCGAGTGAAATAACATGTTGAAACAGGTGCTACGCCATAGAACAAAGCTTAGCCGTGGCCCATACACAAGAGATTATGTTGGGTCCGTCCCGAGATGCTTGAAGGCTCCATCTAGTGCCTCAGGATAAAAAACCATTCCAATTCAACGAGACTTACATAGTCAAATCTTTCCTTTGCAAGTATGTGAAGATAAGACATAAATTCAGAATGCACTGTGATTAAAGCGTGAATTCAAGGTGGGAAGTCTAAACCAAGTTGTAGAATAAAAAATCAACATCCATTAGTTCATATTGAAAGATACTGAGCAATACTCAGTGATTACATGTATTTATTCATGGACTGCTACAGCAATTTGAAAAAATAAATCAATTAATGCTGGTCCAATTAAGAAACTGGCAATGGACATCAGAATCAGAAAAATCTAACAACTCAATTGGAAAGGTTTTCATGCCTATGAAGACTACAAAGATTCTGATCTCATGTCATTTCTATGTGCCAAAGGAAGATATGTGGGGATTTGGTCTCCAAGTTGGTGATAAACAGTCTCGTTACATTGCAGCTAAAGCATGCACACAAGCGAAATAGTGACATGAAAATAAATCAAAGTGAATCAAAAGGGAGCCTCACGTACTGGACATAAAAGTGAGCGTTAAGACCCCACAACAAGAAGGCCCACAAGACAGAGAATAAAAGGGACTAGAGGTACAAAGTGGAAAACCATTTCATTGCAGCACAACACATCATGCAGGGATAGGCCATTAATGGGAAACGTCATCTTCGCAACATTGCAAAATTTTGACAAAGACCTTTAGCTGTAGTATATTTTAGAACTTAATCAGATACTAGAAGGGTATAATGTCACCTAAGAAGCACAATCGTAGCAAATGCCCCCTTTAAAAGAAAAAATATCATCTTTTTCATTGGAAGAGCTCGTAAGATCCACTATCCACCCTCAAAAAAATAATACTTTATATCAGAAAAAAAAAAATAGAATAGGGAAAGAGAGATGGCAGAATTCAAGGACGAGCATATCTAGTTAAGTTCAACGTCAATATCAAAAGAACCAAAGTAATCAGGTTCCATTATAAGAAGCATTTCCATCTCCAAGCCCAGTTATTGGAAGGTCCGAAGGAAGTTGGAATCCATCAAATCTTCTTTATTACATTCATCCAAATCTAAGCCTCCTTTCAGCATTTTGTAGAGGAGTACTTTTCCGCACAGCAATGACCATATTCAAAAGAAACTGTTTTGCTATGTTTTTTAACCATTATTGTTACAAAAAGCAATTATATCCAAGGGTTGCAAACTTGGGATTTTGCATAAATCTCATTAGGATGTTAAAATAACGTCTGTTTTCAAGATCCAAACCATCGTGACATTCTGCTTACCTGTTTTACATAAGCTAATTGATGGGCAAGCACTATTACAATTACAAAACAAGGAAATCCTCAATGCTTACCTGTGCCACTCTAGGGGATAAATTCAGATTACAATATTATAGGAACAACTTTTGGAGAAGTCAGTGGAATGTTAGCAATATCCTCTGCAGTAAGCCTATTACTTCATGCCTCCATCACCATCCTAATCACAAGACAAGAGACTGTAATAGATTTAGAGCTATTTCTCATGAAAAGAAAAGGCAGGCATAGTCCTTACAATGGTTAATTACGACAAAGTTAGCACGTCTACAGAGTATTAAGATTAAGATTCATCCCCTTCAACTCCTACATAAATCCCTACTTGTGAAATGCTTGGGTGGAGGTATGGACAAGATTAGTATTTGGTCATGAAAAAGGAATTCAAAACCTTAAAATTTGAGGTATATGAGTAGTATAAGGAGAGAGAGAGAGAGAGACTCCTGAAGATTGAGGAGTATGGAAGTCTACGAGAAGGGATCTAGATGACTTCCTGAACCCGAAGCAGGCAATAGAGAATCTCCTTCTGGGCATAATAGCTGGCACTGGTACAGATGATCCAGTGGGAATACTTGTTCATGGATCTCCATGGCTCAAAAAACAACAAGGTGGCTCAAAAAGTAAGAAGTTCATGGTCTGAGTGCATCCTTTAGGAATTTTTGAAAAACATGGAGCACAATCTTCAAGCTACTTCATGTATTTGGAACTCTTAAAGCAGTGAGATGGGACAGACCTCTGTGAGACAAACAGATACTAAGAGTTATAGTAAGAAATTAGAGAAGGCCAGCTCGATGTTTTCCTGGGTGCAGTATAAGTGAGAAAGTGTTGGTAAAGGCTGTAGGGGTAAGGAAACCTAATGACTAAGGAGCTAGGCACTTT
Organism: Nepenthes mirabilis; assembly: GCA_025585075.1. Taxonomy (NCBI): domain Eukaryota; kingdom Viridiplantae; phylum Streptophyta; class Magnoliopsida; order Caryophyllales; family Nepenthaceae; genus Nepenthes; species Nepenthes mirabilis. The sequence goes on from JAODPA010067270.1 coordinate 60,822, forward strand.
CCATGACTCATTGACAAAATCATCAAGAAGATATGGCCAAAAGATAGATAAAAAACATATGATATAATTCTGCAGAAAAGGAGCATAATAAATGATTGAACCGAAGTACTTGTGCGTTAAATTAAAAGATATGCTATTTGGCAGAAAAGGATAACACAATGATTGAGACTTTACAAATAGCAGGCTATGAAGAGGGTGTGAGCAACCATACCCCAGCACTATAGGAAGCCTATTTCCCCAATTTAAACTTATGACCTCTATGTCACAATCAAGCAGCCTGTGAGCCATGGAATAATCGTAGCATTTAGTTCCATTGTGACTCAAAGATCACTGATTCAAAACACAAAACCAGCTTCTCTATAATGCAAAATAAGTCAATGTATAACTGACCCTCCCACAAACCATGTGAATTAGGTTGCCTTTTTATTTGTCACAAAAGAAGTCATTCAAGACTCGAATTTTAAAAAAACAAAAAGTAAACTATTTAATCAACAAAAATAAATTTTCCCATATGCATTACAAATAACACAAAAAAGCATGATTTCTAGTTACGTATGTACCATGAACGAAAATATCAATATCAATACAGATCAAACCTTATTAATATTAGACATATCGAACAATATGTATCGATATCGAATATATTGGAAGCAAAAAATTTCCCATAAATCCTAAATAGTTAGGCAATATAGATAGTATCAGACAATGTATATTAGATACATCATGCGATATTTTGAAAATCGTCTAATATATCATAATATATTACCAATAAAGTGTCCTTGTAATTTTTTTTTTTGATATTGAGAAATATCAATATATATCAACTGATACTCCATTTCCAGGTATGTACATTAACATGTAAATTGTTCTCGAATTGTAGCAATGTATGTCTATGTTTTGTGTTTAAGATGGTAGGAGTGAAGGAGAAAATAGTATACTAAGAATGGGTGATAGACAATAACTTGCAGGTTTCCTGGGGCAGAGTTGAAAAAAAGAAAGCGGTAAAAGAAAAAAACAAACTCGGCAAGAAAAGAAACAGAAATTAGATTGAGGGAAGAAAATCAAGGGAAGGACATGAGAAAGAATGAATAGTGCAGCAGAGTAAATTATTCAGATGAAAAAGTTAAATAGAACCATGGAGTCTCTTAACTACTATTTGAATTAAGAGTGTTTTCATGTTTGAATTGATATCTAGGGCAGCCCACAGCATTTTTCCCCTCCTTTCTATTTCTTAAATAAACAGGCAGATTTGCATTGACAAAACAGTCAGTTACAAAATATTAGAACACCAAAGCCCGACCATAAACATTAAAGGGTAACAAATCACAAAAATAACAGATTTTTTGACCCCATTTGGTTCAAGAACATGGGTGACTAGTGCATTGCTTCAGGCAAGCACCTAGCCCATTGCTTCAGGCTCTCACCTGAGCGCCTAGCACATTGCTTCAGGTGCTCACCCAGTTTGCACTGGATTGAAGGCCTAGCTACCACAACTAGAGGAACACCTGACTCTGCTCTGCAACAATGGTCTGGAAATCACAGTCAACTTCTAAAGTGAAGTTTCTCACAAGGTCAGCGACTTTAGGAAATACATCCACAATACATTTAAGGAAAGGTAGATGGTTATTCCTAATAACTATAAACTTCAAAAACAGTTGGATATACAGAATTACTATACTGCTAGTGAATATCCAAGATTTGGCCTTTTGTGTTCACAAGGATTTAATCTAAAACAAGCACAAACAAGGTCAGTTGAACAATTCTTATTATCCTACTAGATAAGACTAAGCAAAAGATGGTCTGGAGGACGGTAACTGTGGAAGTATTGGCTCTGAGAGCTTTTCAATACAAGAATATCCACTTTATAATTAAGCCTTGGTATGACAGTAAGATTGCACCATTGCGACTTTAAGGTCATAGACTCAAATCACTCAAACAACCTTCCACCATTGCATAGATAAAGTTGCATGCATCTAACCATCCCAAACCCTATGTTTAAAAGCCAAGTGCACTAGACCCCATTTTCTTCTAAAATTGGATCTTTTTTTTTTTTTGTGGCAACATGTGGAGTTCTAATTTGGACAAGAGTCTATACTTTTCTTCTTAAATTTCATTGGATCCTTTAATATTGGCAGTATTTAATTTGAGGTAAATGATTTTAATATTCCCCTTGAAGGGTAAGCATTTTTGTTTCGCTATCCTCATTTGTAAGGCACATGGGTAACGTTGCCTTGGCATCTCTAAGGAGCAAGAAGAATAGAGTAGCCATATGAAAGCCAACCCAAGTACTCACTGACAGATCAAGGGAAAATTTTATTATTGTAGATACGAGGGAATCATATTCCCTTCTCTAATAAATTATTCTTTCATCCAACCCCACCCCAACAAAAAAAAAGAAAAAAGAAAAAAGAAAAAAAGAAAAGGTATTGCTCCTTAACTCGCCAGTCAAACATGAAACCCATCTTTACAACTTTATAAAGTATAAAAGATGACTACATTGACAGCATCAAATGTTAAATATAGAAGTAGGACACATAATGTATCAACACAACCAAGTACAAGAAGACTGGAACCTACTGTTGCATCTGGATTGTGAATTAATACAGAGAGAACATCAACCAACTCTCCAAGATTATGAGGAGGAATGTTGGTTGCCATTCCGACCTGAAAAAAGGAAATGACAACAAAGTATGAGTTCACCCATATGAAACAGGTACATAAAAGTCCAAAATAAGAGGATCGTCTCAAACACAACTCCAAAATCAACGAGAAACAATATAGTAGTCAGAAGATATGTCACCGCTATTCCGGATGACCCATTCAACAACAAATTCGGTATTCTGGCAGGTAGAAGTGAAGGTTCTTTCTGTGAACTATCAAAGTTTGGAACAAAATCTACCTGCAAGAAGTGGAGGATACAAAAAGTGCTGGTAAGAGTGATGCATAAAATGTATTGAAATAAAAAAAAAATACTAAAATACATAAAAACATGACAAACTGACTGTATCTAATTCTAAATCTGCCAACAGCATTGCTTCTGTTAGTGCCTGCAAAAGTTTCAATGAAAAGAAGTAAGCCACAAAAGTTACCACTGTACAACCCATTTTTTGCAAACTCACACTGCCATAGTAAACCAAACAATTCTCATGAAAATATGGTAATCAGACAGCAAACTAATTACTTTAACATAAGTTGGGAAGTCGATATGATACCAAACTTTTGTGCCCTTATAGTTTCATATAGGGCATTCATCAACAGTGTAACTCCAATAAGCCCCATGTGCAAATATAAGAGGGTATTCATGAAAGAGAACAATAGGCATACTGATAGTTTACACTCAGTGTAACGCATCGCAGCAGGAGGATCAGCATCAATTGAACCAAAATTTCCATGTCCTTGAATCAGTGGGCACCTCAATGAGAAGTCCTGCAGGGCGTGAGGGAAAAGTTGAAGCCGTTTTCTTAGTTATCGAAGAAAGTGGGCATGGCAAATAAATTCTAGTGACAAAATAACGACAAGAATGAAAAAAAATAAAAAAATGGAAAATTCTGGCATCAGTATCCAAACAGATGATGGAGAAGGTATGCTGTGTGGAACTCACAAAACCTCAAAAATCTTTACACAAAATCATCTTGTATTCTTTAGTCAATGGGCATTTCATGACCATGAGAGAGCCAGTTACTAGCAATCCAAGTCATTTTCCATCACATCAGTCACAAGAATTTATAGAAATGCATACCATTGTTGGGACACTTTACATACAGTAAACACATTCAAAATGAAAACAAAAGCTCATAACCCAAGAATAACATTAGAGCAAGCAGGCATATACTCAGTCACTGTGAAATGACTGCATTGTCATACTTAAATTTCATTGGAAGAATAACATGTTCAAAGTTCCCTTCTTCCTAACATTCCTAATCCCACAACTCCAATTGGCTTTAGGCTTATACCTTCTAGCAAAAGGCCAGATTTGATTCAAGACACAACAGAGAAAATTCAAATAATCTGAGATAATCTCCCAGTGGCCCAAAGCCAACAAAAGAATTATGCAGATCGAAGAAGAACTAAATTGTATTTTGAAGTGGGTGACTTTGTGTTCTTAAAGGTGTCTCCAACAAAATGATTAGTGACATTCAAGCTAAAAGGAAAAATAAGTTGGTTTATTGAACCATTTAAAATCTTACAGAGAATTAAAGAAGTTGCTTATCGGCTAGTACTGCCTCCAGTCCGATTTTCATGATGTATTCCATATGTCAATGCTTAGGAAGTACATAACCCCTCCCACATGATTGAGCGCGAAACCTTGAGGATCACATATATTAAACAACCAATCCAAATTCTTGACCAGCACTCAAGTGTTTCACACCAAAGTCATCCACTAGTTAAGGTTTTATGGAGGCATCATTCCATAAAGAAGGCCATGTGAGAGCAAGAAGATGAAGTTCTAGAGAAATATCTGCATTTGTTGGTACTTAAACTTCAAGGATGAAATTCTCATTAGGAGTGATGGAATGAGCACTAATTCTCAATAGGTTACATCTAATTGTTGGTGTGATCCATATTTGAGTATCAAGGTTGGTGGATGCTTTAATGAGATTCAAGACAAACTCTCTGCACGTGCATGGTTTAGACATAACTTGTGCCTAATGCAAGCATGAAAGCCATATGTGCATAGTTCAGGTAGAAAGTAGGACTTGATGTGCTCATTAAAACATCATATGTACCTATCTGGCTATGATTTGTGCATCATGCAGATTACATCAAGATTACCCTGGAATGTCCCATGTTGTCTTGTCATGTTGCAGCGGATTGCATGAAATGTTGACAGCTGAGTTATTGTCACAGTAGGGCTTCACTGGTCTTTCAATTCTTATTTTCATGTCACTAAAGATGATCTGAAACCATGGTAACTCCAATATGGCATGTGCCATAGCTCTAAATTCAGCATCAGTACTCGATCTTGCTACTACATGTTGCTTCTTGCTTCTACAAGTAACCAAATTACCTTCAAGAAATGAGCAACAACCAAGGGTAAACTACTTGTTTACTAGGGAACCTGCATAGTCTATGATGGTTTACACTTCCAATCGTAGCCCTCTCCCTTTTTTAAATAGGATTCCTTTTCCTATGCTGATTTAAGGTGGTGTAGGATTTTTTGAACCACTTGCATAAGTCACTCCTTTGGTTTAGGCATGAATGGACTTATGGTACTTACAGCATATGGTATATGTGGTCTAGCATGTGACAGGTAAATTAGCCTGCCTACAAGCCTTTGATATCTTCCTATAGCAACTACACAGTCTTCAGCCTTCTTCGCCAACATGTGATTCTAGTCAATCAGGGTGCTTCTCAGCCAACTCCTGAGATTTCTTGGTTTTTTTAAGGAATCCAATACATAATTTCACTATGAAACAAAGATGCCTTCTTTTGAATAAGCCAATTTGATGTCTCAACGTGCTTTAGTCTCCCGAGTTCCTTTATTTCAAACTCCTCTGCAAGGCTTTTTCAGACTAATGCAATCTCAATGGAGTCATTCTCTATAATAATAATATCATCAACATAAACAACTATAACAGTTACTTTATCTATAGTGGATCGGGCATTACTCACAGGGTAGGACACACTGTGGTGTTTCACAAATTCTCAAGTAGCACAATAAAAAGCATTGAAATTATTGTTTCAAAAAAGAGAGAGAAGCAAGCTTTTATGTAAATGGAAGGGATGTTATCCAAGGGTAGATGCCGAAACCAAATTTCAATGGTGTCAGGAGAAGGATTCTTTGTTGAGCATGAGAAGGCCAAGCCTTGTGCTTTTTCTTTAAGGCCACTCATATATGCAAGTGTTGTATAGCCCACTTCTCTCCCTAACAAATCCAATCCTCTTCCCCATGATCTAATCTTGGAAGACACAACTAGTGTCATAGAAGTTGATTTTGCAATTCAATCTTTAGTAATCCAATGAATGGAGAGAAGGTTTATAGATAACCTAAGAATATGTAAAACATTATATAAAGGCAGAGATGGTTTAGTTTCACTAATCTTTGGCCTGCAACTAAAATGAAAGAGCCATCAGCAACTGTAATCTTTCTATTTTAAGAACGTAGTCTACAGGTATCAATTCAGTCGGAGCAGGTCACATGATCCGTCACTCTTGAGTCTATTAATCGGGGCTGGATTGGATGAATTTGAGGCACTTGGCACAAAAATTAGGGTACTCACCTAATTTAGAAAATGAGCACATACCAGAGACTTTATTCAGGTAGTTCAAGAGTTCTCGAGTTTTATCAGTCTCCTCCTTTTTCAACTCTCCAATTTCAGCAGAATTAGAAGAATATCCTTTGGAAGGCCCTTCTTTATTGGTGAGATTAGCTTTCATTTGCTATGTGTCTTTAAAATCCTCCATTCCGGCTTCACAATTGTGCCTTGCCATGAAATTTGAAGCAATTTTACTTTGTTTGTCGTGGCTTCTTACAATAGCTATACCACATTCCATCTCAATTAGGAGCCTCAATCTTCTTGTTTTCATATTTTTCTCCTTGTTCTTGGCTATTAGCTTTGTCTCCAATGAACTTTCTAGTGAACATGGCTGATTCCTTGGCCAACTGAAGTTCTAGCATAACCAATATTCTACTCTCTTCAGCCCGAATTACTGAGAAATTTTCATTCCAAAAAGGAAATTCTCCCCCACTAATACTCGAACTCAAACTATATAAGGCTCCAAATTGAGTCCTGCAAGGAAATTGGCGATCCAGTCCATTTCCACTAAGTCAAGGAGTGCCAAAGCATCCTTGTTACATCTCATCCTGATATGACGAGGAGTGTAGGAATCAGTCACAGAAAGTGTACGTCATTTAATGGTTGCAATCTGGTTTTAATCTCATAGACTAAGGCTACATTTGCACCTTTGAATAAGTCCGGAGGATGGTTTCACAAATCTCTCGAGCAGTAATGCAAAACATACAATTTTTTTTTCTAATCTTTGGTTGCATTGAATTCCATAACCAGTTCATGATCATGGAATCTTATTCATCTCATCCCATGCTGAAAATTTCAAATCTTCAAGATTTGGGCCTGTTCCATTTAAATGGCTCAGATTTCCTCTCCCTTTTACAAGAGTTCTTGCAATCTGGGACCACTGAAGGTAACTCCTGCCAATAAGTCAGCAGGCAAGATTCAAACTTTGGAGATCTAAAGTTGTTGCGAACTTTGGGACATATTCCAATGTAGTCCCAGACGAATTTGCCGTCGTGTTCTCCAAAATGTGTAACATTCTTCGAATAGGATATTTCTCAACGCCAAGGAAAAGATCTGTGGCAATTCCAACAGAAGGATGCTGTCCAGTCTCTACTTTGATCCAGGACTGTAGTTGTGAAGGATTTCGAATCAAACAATCAAGAAGGTTGTCATATGCCGAGGGAACTTGAAGGAATGAATTGCTCATTTTATTTAGTGACAGAAGCATATTAAGCTACGAAGTGAAAAAGGATTTTCCCAATTCACTTTCAAGGATAAATATGTTTCGTGCTGCATACATCAGAGGAAATCAGAGAGAGGCAACAGGAAGAATGATGCAACAAAATTCTAGAAGAACCTCACGTAGGAGTTGGCATCAGTTCCCCAATTGGACTAGAGCTTACTTAAACAATTGGTGCATCAACAAGAGAATATGAAACTTTTCAAGAATCTTTATTTAGTGACTCCTGGGCATGTGTGAACACTTCCATATGAACATGTCTGATGCCTGGGACGCACTCTCGTTGTCAATATGAAAGCACAGAAGAAAGAGTGGATTATTTGGGGTGCATACTGGTTGGCAGGTTTGGGAATGATCACTAAAAGCCTTATCCTCTGTCAAAGAACCCTTTCAATCTTCTCCTAAGTACTCCTTTCGTATGACAATATTTTATAGCTCGAAAGGGAATGGACTAAAACAGTGGGCTTATACAATCTCACAAAAGTAAAAAATGGAGAATTCTTCAAAATGCTCCCCATCACTTTTCATCGCATGCATACTCGACATTAAAATGTTACCACTTATACCTGTGCCATCCGCACTAATGACTCGTAGACAGCAGTATCCCCATGCGGGTGAAATTTACCCAAAACCTGCAAGAAAAACGTTTAGTTCAAAAAGTTAAAATACATTGTTCAATTGAACAAGAAAGATCTCTGCTGCAGTCAATTTTTTTTCACCTCTCCAACTACTCTTGCACACTTTTTGAATGGTTTTCTTGACGAGAGACCCAATTCGTGCATCGCAAATCTGTTATCAGTGGCATCAAAATTAACAATCAACAATCAAGAAACTACACAAAGTACATATTCATAAAATTTCCACAATTTATCTTGTTCAGTATAAAATTGGCCCAAATAAAAGATTAAGAATAAAATATAATTTCGCAAAAATATGAAAATGATACTTCTTTCCATTTTGGTCAATAATGTCCAAACATGAAAGCAATGGCAGAACATGCAACCAAAGAAAAAGAATCCGTGTACTCACAGAATTCGCCGATGTACCGGTTTTAACCCATCCCGTACGTCCGGTAGAGCTCGGCCCAGCAACACGGACATGGCATACGCCATGTAAGCCTCAGTAGCCTCCTTGTGCAGCTCGGCATGGACGATCCTCTCACCCTCACTGCTTGCAGCTTTGTGCTGGAGACTAACATTCCCGTTCACATCTTTTGCTGAGTCTTCTCTATCTTCCCTCCTCCTTGCCATCACGGACTGGTAAGAGCGAGAAGGAGACCCCGAGAAAAAACGGACGTCCGATGAGCTGAAATTATGGCGCAGCTTAAAACGGAGCGGATGTGATAGGTGGTTGTAGCAGCGGAGAACGGGAAAGCTGGCGCCAAAGGCCATTGATTTAGGCTGTCCAAATTGTTTTTTTTTTTTTTTCCGAGTGTGAATGGGGGGACTGTTTATCCGTCGGCGTCCATGGTAGAGAGTTCGCCGGGGGCAGGGCGAATTGTAGCTGCTGCAGAGTGCCGTACGTTGGTCTGACGATGACGGTGCTAGCGTAATGCCCTAGGTGCTCAGGAGACTTGAAAACAGAAGATTGCGCGCTAAGTGCTTTTTGTTCCCTTTAACATTTTTTAGAAAATAATATTTGTGTATTTTTCAAATATTTTCCAGTATGGCATTCCATGTATATATGAAACCAAGGGGCTACATCTCTTTTAAAAAAATGGAGGTATTTTTTTTAATTTG
>JAODPA010067271.1:0-10628 GCA_025585075.1 Nepenthes mirabilis
TATGGAGTTGGACCTTGGTGCCGTGAAGATCCAATAGGCCCAAGAGGCCTAAGAGGTCCAAGTGTTAGGGACAACCTGTGTGACATAGTGGGCTAAAGGTCCACTCAGGCTCATGGACTCAAGGTAGTCATCGGACATTGGCCACGTCTGCAAAAGTATCATGTTAGAGATTTGGTAGCTAATCCTGTCAGATTGCATGAAGAATGACGGCCTGCAACACACGCCCGATCACTGTAGATGTGATGTTACAAATGATCAGCCAGCGTGCACGCTACGTCCCTAGCACAATGAACTAAATTGGTGGAATTGGTGGCAAGCTTCCTGCTTAAGCTTCCTGCACACATCAACCTCCACGTGGTAGCTCCATGCAGAGAATTTCAACTACTATAAAAACATTTACTTTGCACTTACTAAAGAATCTGAAACTCAAGATCCTAACTTTTGTATTTGCTCACTAAGAGAGAGGGAAAAATGAAACAGATTGTGTTGCTGAGAGGGATAGAGGGGACCTGTGTTGTAAGAGTAACTCATACTTTCCATACATATAGTCATCATGTTAAAGCCTCCTTATAACCAAACATGTCATAGTGAACCCAACTTCTTGAATCGAAGAGTCTCATAATTTTTTCCTTTTTTTTAACAGGGGGCGTTTCCTGTAAAAACCCTACACGTCACATTCTCTCTCTCCCTTCTTCACATACTCACTACTTGCTGTTGCCATCAGATCCTTATCCTTATCAGAGTAAGGATCCGATGACGCAATATTTGGCACCGTTTGTGGGAATGGCCGAGAGTCAGTTTTTTATAAGTTTTAGAAGTTTTCCATAAGCAAAAAATGGTAAGCACAAGATTACAAGCCAGTGCCCCTGTCAGAGATGCGGCCTCTACAGCAACGGTCCTACCGCCCGGTTAGGATAGAGGAATATCCTGACCCATATGTACGGGTGCTAGGAGCAAGGATGGACGACATGTCACGAGCAGCTCAAAGCGGTGCCTTCCAAGTCCACCCAGACCACAACGTCCCAGAACAGGGGGAAGGGGAAGAAGAGTAGCAGCAAGTTGGCCAGCTAGCTTATGGGTCTAAGGACTCAAGTTACCTCGAGCAGTAGAGTCCTACAGCGACTGGAAGGTTACTTAGATCCTCGAATCCAAGAGGAGAGCCCAGAAAGGAGAAATCCTCGATCCCTCTGCAACAACTAGGAGTCTGCTGTCCAAGAGGCAGCTCCTCGAGACGAAGTCCCTCTTAGGGTTAGGGGCCACTCGGAGCCTCAAGGGGCCCAAGATCCTTATGAGTTGAGGAACTACCCAACGAGAAGAAGATATCGACTCCACCCCACGTGGAGGAGAAGTTGTAGAAATTCTGGCAACAAGTCTTTGGTGGAGACAATTGAGATAGAGTTGACTTACGCCAATCTCCCTTTACAGCAGAGATCCGGACAAAACTGCTCCCCCCAAAGTTTAAGATGCCAAACCTCGACATATACGAGGGAGCGTTGATCCCATGCACCATCTCGATGACTTTTGCAAACATCTGAGCCTTCAAGGCTTAGACCAAATAACTAAGCGTCAGTGCTTCCTGTTGACGCACAAAGGGGACGCAAGAGTGTGGTTCTAAGGACTACCTATAAACTCCATTCAATCATTCAACGAGCTGGTAGCAAGTTTCCTCTTATAGTTCGCCTTCAGCAGGCGAATCAAGAAGCAGCTCTTACACCTGGCACGCGTGAAGTAAGGTGCCAGGGAAAGTCTGAGGGATTCCTGCTTAGATTTATAGCTGAAGCTAAGCAAATCCCAAAGCTGGCGGATGGAGTGAAGTTGAACGTTTTCCTGTCCGTGTTGGAAGGAGGCACTTTTTTTAAGGACTTCATCCACAAGGGTCCCTAGTCCTTCGCAGAGGTCGAGGCCATCACACGGGCTTACATAGCAGCTGAAGAAGCCAAAAATGCGAAGAGGCCTATCCAGGTGGAAAGATTCCCCCCGAGGCTAGCAAAGGAAAAAGGGAAGCACAAAGACCGATAAGGCTCCTGAGTGCCTAAGAAGTAGCAGAAGTCTAAACAGGCCGTTCGTAGGGAGTATAGGCCTTTAAACCTGACACCCTTGAACGACTCATTTATTAATATTCTAATACAGATCCGGGATAAGAAATTCTTGAAGTGACCCAAGGCACTTAAGAACCCGGAGGGTGGTGACCAGTCCAAATACTGTCACTACCATCGCTACGGAGGGCACAATACCGAGGACTACAGGACGCTAGAGAAAGAGATAGAAAAATTGATCATGAGAGGTCACCTCAACTATTTTCTATAAAGAACCGAGTAAGCCTCCAGAGCAGTAGGGGATGGTGAGGCTAACCCCCCAAGGAATAGGATGACCGTGGGAGTGGTGAACATGATATCGACTCATCCGGCTGGACGAAGTGCTCGGGAGGATCCAATGGCAAAGAAGAAGAAACCTAGGGTAGAATCTAGGGATGAGATCATAAGTTTTAGTAACGAAGATATGGCCGATGTAATGTCCCCCTATTCTACCTTTTGGTTGTAACCACACTTGTTTCTGACGGAATATTAGACTATCAGATTAAACGAGTGTTTATTGATAATGAAAGTTTGAGAAATTTATTTTCCTTGATATATTCTTTAAATTATGACTCAGGAAAAGCAATGACGACTACCGAGAGACCCCTCTACGGACTGGACAATGAGTCAATGCCAGTACAAGGAGTCATCCAACTTGAGGTCACATTAGAAACCTATTTGAGGACAGCAACCAAGACCCTCTCGTTCTTGGTAGTAGACCTCCCGTCCATCTACAATGCTATCCATAGATGTCCCAGCCTGGCCGCCTTCAGAGCTGTCACCTCAATCCCATATATGAAGATGAAGTTTTCAACACTATACGGGATTGGAAAAGTCCTCAGGGATCAGCTGGCCTATCGAAGACTTGGATTTCTGTGATAAAACAATATTGCAACAAGTTGAGTTTCGAGAAGTAATAGACAGAATCCTTTTGAATCTAAGAGACCCTGAGAAGTATGTCCAGATAGGGAGTTTGCCGCCTCAGTCTTTGAGAGACCAGCTGATCGGCTTTCTATGAAAGAATTCAAACGTCTTTTCTGGGACACCAAGTGACATACTAGGCATACCGACTGGAGTAATGATCTACAAGTTGGGCTTAGATCCCGGTCATAAGTCCGTTTGGCAAAAAAGAAGAAACTATTCAGTGAAAAAGTTGGTGGCTATTAGGGAGGAGGTAAAGAAGCTTCTAGATGCAAGATTCATAAAGAAAATCCATTACCCAGACTGGCTATCTAACGTTGTGATGGTCAAAAAGAATAACGGAAAGTGGAGGATGTGCGTGGACTTCACAAATGTCAATAAGACATGCCCGAATGATAGCTTCCACTACCAATGACTGATTCACTTGTAGACTCGACGTCCGACCGTGAGCTCCTAAGCTTCATAGACGTGTACTCGGGTTACAACCAAATAAGGATGAGACCCGAAAATGGGGAGCACACATTATTCATGACAGATCAAGGGATATACTATTACAAAGTCATACCCTTCAACCTCAAGAATGTTGGTGCGACTTATCAAAGACTCATGAATAAAATGTTTGAGGGGTAGATCGGGAGGAATGTGGAAGTCTACATGGACGACATGCTCGTCAAAAGCAGAATGGCTGACCACCACATACGAGATTTGGAAGAAACCTTTTGCGTCCTAAGAGCGTACCAGATAAAACTCCACCCGATAAAGTGTATATTCCAAGTGACATCTGGAAAATTTTTAGGTTTCATTGTTTCACGCTGAGGGATTGAAGAAATCCGAAAAAGATTGAGGCCATCCTTGGCATGCAATCCCCTCGACAGTGAAGGAAGTCCAGAAGCTCACTGAGAGGCTAGCAGCGCTGTTACGCTTCTTAGCCAAGTCTGCCAAGAAGTATTTGCCGTTCTTCAAGGCCCTGAGAGGGATGAAAACTAATGGTTTTCAATGGACGGCCGACTGTGAAGAATCCTTCTGAAGACTCAAGGGGTACCTCTCAAACCCCTTATTTATTGACTTCTCTCCAAACAGGCGAAGAGCTGTACTTGTACCTCGCAATATCAAACAAAACCTTGAGCTCAACCATGATCAATCAGCGGGACGATAAACAATGGCCCGTGTACTACATCAGCAAAATATTGGCTAACGCTGAGACAATGTATTCTCATGCAGAAAAGATGGCCCTGGCACTCATACATTCCACCCAAAAATTGAGGCCATACTTCAAAGTACACAAAGTGATCTTCTTGACCGACCAGTCCTTGAGAGTGATTCTGCAGAAGTTAGAAACGTCAGGACGGTTGGTCAAGTCGGCCATTGAGTTAGGTGAGTTCGACATAGTGTTTCGTCCGAGATCTGCCTTAAAAGGTCAAACCCTAACAGACTTTATTTTCAAAACCACAATCCCAACTCAGGACTCCTTAGGCACTTGTGATGCCGAAGAGCCATACTGCCCGACCATCTGGACTCTGCATGTGGATAGCTCATCAATGAAAGATGGTTGTGGAGTTGGCGTTGTGCTGAGGACACTTGAAGGGTCAGAGATAAGGTATTTTAGGGTTCTTGGGTTCCCAGCAACCAACAATGTCACGAAAAATGAAGCCCTACTTGCCAGACTACGATTAGTAAAGGAGTGCTCGGCCAAAAGTTTGGTTATTTACCGTGACTCTGAGTTAGTAGTCAACCAAGCCCGAGAAAACTTCGAGACAAACAGGTCACAACTAAGTACCTCTCAACGGCCTGAGAACTCATGTTGGCCTTTGAGCTGGCAGAAATCGTCTACATCCCATGAGAAGAAAATACGAAGGCTGACCAGCTTATAAGGGCAGTAGCATCCGGAGACCCAGAATAATATGCCCAAAGAATGCATGAGATCATCAACAAGCCCAGTGTGAAAGATTCCAAGACAGAAGTGATGTAAATATCCGAGACCAACAATTGGATGATCCCTTATGTAAGGTACTTGTCTAATGGGATATTACCTGAAGACGTAGAGGCAGCCAGGAAGGTGAAGAAGATGGTCGGGTGGTATACCATCATGGATGGTTGATTATATCACCAAGGGTTCTTTGCCCCCTACCAGAAGTGTCTCACTCTAGAAGAAGCTAATTACGCACTCGGAGAGGTGCACCTCGGGATTTGTGGATCACACATTGGAGACAAGAACCTAGCATTCAAGCTGATGAAGTAAGGATACTACTAGCAAACTATGAAGTACGATGCCGTGGATTTTATACAAAAATATGAGAACTATCAAATCTATGGCAGTCTTACCCACCAGCCACATACAGAACTCAGAGCTCTACAATCGCCCTGACCCTTCGCACAATCGGGGCTAGACATACTTGGCCCACTGCCAATAGCGTCCGAACAAAGCAAGTTCTTGATCGTTGAAATCGACCATTCACGAAGTGGGTTGAGGCCTCACCATTAGCTCGCAAAACTGAGCGAAATACAACAGACTTCGTCTGACAGAAGATTGTGTGCAGATTCGGTATCACAAAATGCATTGTGATTGACAATAGGACCCAATTCACCGAAAGAAGGTTCACCAAGTATTACACCAACCTAAGGATAAGGCTGGTGCATACATCAGTCGAATATCTATAATGCAACGGTTAGGTAGAGGTCCTGAATTACACGATATTGTACAGATTGAAAATAAAGTTGGATCACGCTGGGTACACCTGGGTAGATGAGCTGCCATCAATACTACAATCGTACAGGACAATTCCAAGGGGGCAAACGTGAGAAACTCTCTTCAGCCTATATTATGAGATAAAGGCAGTTATCCCAGTGGAGGTCGGGTTGCCAAGTCTTCAAGTGAAAAGTTTTGATCAACTTAATAATGTATAGAAACTTCGAGAGAACCTCGACCTCCTCGATGAAGTCTGAGACGGAGCAAGGTTACGAACAGCAGCTTACCTGCAGAGGGTCGCCTGGTATTACAATAAGAAGGTGAAGGCACGCTAATTCGAAGTTGAAGACTTAGTGCTGAGAAGCATTAAGGCTACCAATAAAAATACCAGTCGGAACAAACTCTTCTCAAATTGGGAGGGGTCGTTCCTAGTCTCAGCCATCCTCTGGAACGGGCTATACAAGCTATGCATCCAGGTTGGAAGGCTTGTCCTACAAACGTGGAATGCCGCTCACCTCAAAAAATATTATCCGTAAAGTTGTACAAAACGCAGGTATAGTAATTGCATCATATCATGTGCTTGTATCATACTTCATTAATAAAATAACGATTTTTCGTTTAAATATTGTTTTGCATTCAACTGAGTGTTTGTATGCTATCCCATAAAACAAGAAGACCTAGGTTGCCCCTAAGTCAAGTGGATAGGACTCCTTTTGCTTGTACAAAAAAAACTCGGTTATATCCGAGCGGCTTACTAAGAGGTTGTAGTAAAACTTGGCTATGTCCGAGCGGCCCACCAAGAGGTTATACTAAAACTCGGGTATGTCCGAGTGGCCCACCAAGAGGTTATACTAAAACTCAGGTATGTCCAAGCGGTCCGCTAAGGGGCTGAACTTAAAATTTAGGGGGCTGAAAATAGCAAATATGTAACAACCTTAGAGGTGGCATCCTTAACCTAAAATGGTTAGAAGGTTTAAATATAAGGCTAGTATAAGACTAAGTTCTTTAATAACATGTCATAAAAGAACTAAATATCCAAGCAGTCTAGATTAGACAAGCAAAATGTTTGCACTGAGGTCATATGAATTCCATCCATGTGCCCAACATATCTACAACAAAAAAAAATTTCACAGCTCAAAAAATTTACAATCAGCCCTTAGAAGATTCTGACTGAGAAGTACCCTGCTACTGCTGTCCTTGGGACCCTGGTGACCCTCTTTGCCCTGAAGATCCCGGCTGCCCAGGAGTTTCAGAACGACTTGATGGTCCAGGCCTGGTAGGGTTGGGAGACCCATCCCTTTCTGGGAAACCTTACAAGTCGTCCGAACATGTGATGCTGGTATTCCGAGGATAAAATACGGCTATAGGAAATTGCGGATGCAGCAACCTCATCACCCGGTGGCACAAGTTAATGTCATCCAAATACTTGCCTTCTAACATGGGAGCAATGTCTGCGGCCCTCACCAAAGTCATCAATACCTCCTCCAGCTTGAGGTTCCTATCCCGTGGCAGCCCGTATTGAACTCGCCAAAAATGTGCCCTCGAGAGAGATAATCTTCCTCTTGGGCTCAGCAAGCTGAGCCTCCAAACGTTTGTTGGCCTCTCTGGTTACCTTGAAGAACTCCAACTCGGAGCATGTTTGGGCGACATCACCTATGAGCCGACCAAAGTTTTCGGCCAGCTCCCGAAATTGTAAAGGAAAACCAAGCAATCAAAACATAAGTATGAGAAATCGAGAAACTAAAAGGCTAATGAAAGACAGAAGGTTACCTGAGAGATGAGAGAGCCACTAGCCGAGCTCTCCTCTCTAGGGGCCTTGGACCCTTACGGCTCGGCAACTCCCGAGGGATCTGCAGCCCCAGCCTCAGCATCATTAGCATGTGGAATCAAGGAAACGTCCTCGACCAGGGTCTCCTCTCAGATGTCAGATGGGAGCATCATTGGACTGTAGACTTGTATCTCAAGATAAGGGAGCTCGGCAGTCTCAACAATAGGCTCCTCCGTGGCCACAGGCTCCTCGCCTCAGCAGTTTCAGTAACTATCGGTGGAGCCATCATCCTTACTGCTTCCTCGGCTTGAGTCAGCCTAGCCTGCCTCACTTCCGGCCCCTCAGTGGTGTCCTTGAATGGATTGTCAATATAATCTGAGACATCACCAGTAAAAACAGAAGGGAAGTCAGGCACTGGCTCATCAAGGGGAGGCTAACCAACAAGTAATCCTGCCAGCAGGTTCGCGGGCTCAAATGGCTCCCCAGAAGATCTAGCAGCAGCTGAGGGTCCTCGGACAGGCTCCACCCATGAAGACCTCAACCTCTTCACAAGACACTCAATCAAGGCGTCGTCCTCATCGGACGAGGAGGACACAACTACGGCCATAGGACGCTCTAAAGTGTCCATTCGGTGACTCTTCCAAGACCGCTAGGACGGCTCCTCAATCCTCAAAGACATGTCCGTCTTCTTCTTCTTCTTCATGGGAGGGACGGCATGGGCGGCAGAGCCCTTGGACTTGGTGCCTCACTTGGCCCTTGCCAAGTTCTCGGGATGCTGCCAAATGTTTGTCTTATTCTCGTTGAATGTCCTAAGATTGGCCAGCACCAAGTCCATGGCCACCTTGGCGGCCGCCCTCTCCTCTTTGGTGGCGTCCGAGCAGTGTTCAGAAGCCACATTGCCCCATACGTTAGAAAGGGCCCAATTTTTTAGAACCCCTAAGAAAAATAATTTGTCTTTTCATTTCTTGGTGGAATCAGGATTGCCCCTACTCATGACCGCGAACTCAAGACGTGGGGTGGCTATCCAGTCCTGGCTGTGGGTAAAACGAAATATAACCTTGACCATGGAAATCTCCAACAGTTTTCCATGGCACCAAGCGAAAACATAAAGGGATACGAGGTACCTGATAGCGTTGGGCAACAACATGGTGAACAGGACCGGAAGATCCCTCATGATGACGAACAGCTCCATAGAAATGGAGAAGCGAAGCCCACTCTTGAGATGGACTTCGTTAACGGTGATAAAGCCATCAGGAGGGCCGCAAGCCCTCTTGTGAGCGTCAGGCACTGCCATCGTGATCGAATCCGGAATACTATACTTAGCACGAATGGCCTCAAGCTTGGACAGTGTGAGGGAAGATGCGATGTCTCTTACTCCTAGTGCCATTGAAAAGTTGGGAGTAACAGAAGAAACAGAGGAAAAGAGAGAGCTCAAAGAAAACCTGGAGACTTGGAAGGATTTTTGAACGCGTAAATGAAAAGTGAAGACAGAAGAGAGGCTTAAACGGCTGATATTCAAAAGGCACGCCCATTAATTACCTGGCCTCGTGTCGACTCCCCATAGGATGTAGACAATAATGATGCTTCCCTTCCCAAGGCAGCGAAGTGATGTGCATTAAATGCTTAAGGTTAGTGCGTTTTAAATGCACCAATTGGCGGCGCAGGAAAGCTTCTCGGACGTGGAACGAGAGTCCGCGGACGGCCTTTAGTCAAGCTAATTCAACTGAAAGTACGCGAACAGTTGTAAAGTTAGCGCCTAAGAAGGAGAACATGCAACCGCGGACTAAGCCACTACTAACAGTGATGACCGAGGACATTTTCTAGTGTCGGACAAATATACAAAAACAGCTCTCACTTAGACACGCCCAGCAGTGCCAGGAACTAGGAATCCCTCGAATATTCAGGCTAGCCTGTGAACGCCAAAGTTCTTGAACATTTTGGTCAACGGGCCCCTGTACAAAGTTCTCGAACATTTTGGTCAACGGATGCCTACACAAAATTCTCTGACATTTTGGTCAGTGGGCCCCTGTACAAAGTTCTTGGACTCCTGCTCCCGATCATATCCACGGATGTTTGCACGAAACAAAGGCACGAGTAGACTTCCAGTGGAAAGGAGCTTCACGCGAGAGTTGACCGCATCCGATGGACATACCAAAGGGCTGAGGTCTTCAAACCTTTTGGAATGGGAGGTTAGTGATGGGTACAAAGACCTAAGACCCACTTGTGAGATTCATTCCTATGGAGTTGGACCCTAGTGTCGTGGAGATATAGTAGACCCAAGAGATCCAAGTGCCAAGGACAACCCGTGTGGCATTGTGGGCTAAAGGTCCACTCAGGCCCATGGACTCAATGTGGCCCTTGGACGTCAACCACGTCTGCAAAAGTGACGTGTCAGAGATTTGATAGCTAACCCAGTCAAATTGCATAAAGAATGATGACCTGCAACACATGCCCGATCACTGTAGATGTGATGTCACGGAAGATTAGCCAGCGTGTACGCTACGTCCCTGGCACAATGAACTGAATTAGTGAAGTTGGTGACAGGTTTCCTACACACGCCAACCTTCACATGGTAGCTTTATATAAAGGATTTCAACTACTATAAAAATATTTTTTTTTGCACCTACCAAAGGATCTGAAACTCAAGATCCTAACTCTGGTATTTGCTCACTAAGAGAGAGAGAAAAAAGAAACATACTGTATTGTAGAGAGGGATAGAGGAGATTTGTATTATAAGAGTAACTCATAGAGTCTCCATAAACATAATCCTTAGCCTGAAGTTTCCTTGTAATTAAAAACTTCATAATGAATCCCGTTTTTTGGATAAAAAAGTCTCGTAATTTTTTTTCTCTTATTTAACAATGGGCTTTTCACGTAAAAACTCTATGCCTCACATTCTCTCTCTCCCTTCTTCACATACTCAATATTTGGTGTTGTCATCGGTTCCTCGTCCTTATCAGAGTAAGAATTCGATGACGTAGTAATTGTTAAATCCTAAGTATTATTTATTTGGTCTCCCAAAAAAAAAAAAAAGAAAAAGGTACAGATGACTACCCGAACCCTCTTCATCATGCTAAACTGGTGCGTGTAGGACTCCATTTTAACTGAATTTATGTAACATTTTCAAAAGAGAAATGGTAAGGGCATGTTCGTCAATTAAAAATTGGAATTATTTTTT
>JAODPA010067272.1:0-10627 GCA_025585075.1 Nepenthes mirabilis
GGGTAGGCCCATAGCCGGCAGGCCCAATAAGAAAAGGGGCCCAAAGTCCAGAAAGGCCCAAACGTGCGTTAGACTGTCAACACGCTAGCGTTGACCGCCCGGGGCACAAACAAATAGTCAAAGCGCTCGTTCAAGACGGTCAACATTTCTGTTAACAGGAAGTACTGTAGCAGCAGGCCGCGAAAAGACGTTAAACATAATACGGACCAGGCCCAGTTTGGTAGGCGTTCCTGTACATGAAAAGCAACGATCATTTCCCTGATTACACGCTTTCCTTAAAGTCGATCTCCTCTAAAAAGGCAGCAACAGGTTCAGCACCTTCCCCATGAAGAAGGCGCCAAATTCTCTCTCCTTGCCAACAATGGAGTCTAACGGTTACAAAAACATGAAAGGAAAGCAGATAATCTGGAGATCCGTTATACCGCTCAGAAAGGAAACGATCCATTAAATCACGCCAGTCACGCCCATCAACTCAAAGAAGGCCGCCCAGCACCAGGCTAAGGATGATGCCTTCCTAGCCAAGGAAGGTCACACTCCCCACCGTCTATATATGTCGAGAGTCTTCACTCTGAAAGACACGCTTTCTGATACGACCTGAACCACGAACGCAAATGCAAAGTTCAACATAGTGCTTGAGCATACTTTCTCTAAAATGCTCACCTTCCAATCCCACTCGAAGCCACCAGATTATAGAGTCTTCTCCTGCTCTCTGAGAACTGTCCTCCAAAGCTTCCACGCTTTCAGGACGTAACTTCCACTCGTTCTTTGCGGACATCGAGTTGGAAATCATACTCTCAACGAGTCATGGAAACGTCTATGCATCTACAGGCCAACACTCCCGTCAACCTTATTCTCTCTCTCTTTTATTTACCAGCTCACATTGTAAAGTTTGAAGGCTTGTTATTGACTTAAGCGTCGGAGTGTTTTCGATGGGATAATATCCCGCCGACACCTGACCTCTTGTTTACTGTAGTGGTGTGTAGGATTTAGACTCAGTGAATGGAGCCGGATCCAATCAATCAGGCAAATCCGAATCTGTTCGAAATCAGATCCAGGTACGCATCATTGACGTCATCTGTGGGAAGCGCTTACAAAAAGTCAACTACGTTTCCTAGGAATTCTCTCCGATCAATGCTCTCAAACAAAATGGTGAACACCAGGGCGTAAGCGAGCGAGCTAGCCCGAGACGTAGTCTCACCAAACTAGGACCATGCGATTGGCGCCGTGGTCAACGGGGTAACCGGTGGAATTTTGGCATCTTTTTTTCAAAACCTGGCGGAGCACATGCACAATACGGACAGAACGCTGCAGATACTCTATGCCCGCCAGGAGTAAGCACAGCTGGGGGCTGCACCGGTGGTGGCCCCAGCACTGGCATCCAGACGAGGAGGCCAAAGAAAGAAAGTTCCAGCCCGACGGACCGAAAGACTAACCAGCGCTCCCGCGCTAGTATCCTCACACGCCCAAAGCCGTTTAAGGCGTGAGGAGCGAGAAACCAGCTCTACTCCGGATGAAAGTCCGGAACGAAGGAACCCTAGATACTCCTGAGTGGAATCTAGGCCCTAGGCTCAGGAGGGAGCCTCTCGAGTCGCGAGATCAGCCTGAGACAGCAGCCGCCCAGCTGCTGGACAAGCCCGGGAAAGAACGGAGTTGAGAGTACATCTCAACTCCGAAAGATCTACTAATGCCGTTCCAACAGATGCAAGGCTGGAGAAGATATGGAACCGCGTCTTCAAAGACGACGAGCGCATAGCTAACATCGACATATCTCCTTTCACGGCGGAGATCTTGAACCATCCTATGCCGGCGAAGTTTAAAATGCTAGCCCTTAACTCTTATGATGGGAGTGCAGATCTTGTCAACCATCTCGCTCACTTCCGCATTCATCTGGGTCTACAAGGGCTAGACGACGCAGCCATGTGTCGCTGCTTCCCCCTCACTCTAAAAGGGGACGCACGCATTTAGTTCCATCATCTCCCCCCAGACTCGATCCGAAAATTTCAGGAGCTTGTGGATCTTTTCTTGTCTCAGTATGCCTCCAGCCGCAGGGAGAAAAAACAGCCATGGCATCTGTTGCATATCAAACAGAAGTATGGAGAGAACCCACGGAAGTTTCTAGATCGCTTCGTGGTAGAAGCCAGGTGGATCCCCCGACTCACAGAGGAAATGAAACTGGGCAGTTTCATTTCGGCGCTGGCGCATGGAGAGTTCTTTAGGCACCTGGCGCATAAAAATCCGCAGACTTTTCAGGAAGGGAAGGCTATCACTAGGGCCTATGTGGCAGCAGAGGAGGCCAACGAGGCAAAACGTTCCGACCGGTCTGAATAGCCTCGCTCTTTCCTGCTTGAAGGAAAGAGGAAACACAACGGTGGTAATCACTCCCACCAAAAGCGCCACAGGACTGGGCCACCAGAGCGCAAGGACTACTTGCCCATCGCCTAACGCTATTGACGAACACGCGCTCAAACGTCCGCATGCAGATTCGTGAGGAGAAGTTCCTTAAGTGGCCAAAACCACTTAAGAAGGCGGAGGGAGGAAATCCAGCCAAGTACTGTGATTTCTATCGATCTCCCGGGCACTCCACAGAGGACTGCAAGACCCTTCAGCGGGAGATTGATGAGCTAATTAGGAGGGGCCACCTCACCAGGTTCGTTAAAGGCCCTGGTCAGAGCTCTGGCAACGCGGGCGGAGAAGAATCAGGGTCCTCACCACCATGAAACCGGGTCGCGGCAGGGGTGGTCAACATGATCACCACCCGGCCGATCAAGAATCCGGTGGACAACAGGGACCAGCATGCAGGGCGGAGGAAGAAGCAGCACACTACTGACAACGTCATTAGTTTTAGTGACGATGACCTGGTACATGTAGTTTCCTCCCATGCAGACTCCCTTGTTGTATCAGCACTCGTTTTCGACAGTAACGTTGACTACCAGATGAAACGGGTATTTATTGATAATGGAAGTTCTTGTGATTTGCTTTACCTCGATGCGTTTTTTAAACTTGGTTTGAAAAAGAATCAATTAAAATCTACAGAAGGCCCAATGTACGGCCTCGAGAACGAACCGGTGCCCGTTCAAGGGACGATTAGACTAGAAGTCACCCTAGAAATGTACCCAAAAACGGCAAGTCATACACTTACCTTCTTGGTAGTCAACTTGCCATCTGTATACAACGCAATACTAGGTCGGCCGCGTCTAACAGCGTTCGGGGCCGTTACTTCAATACCACACCTTAAAACGAAATTTCCAACGCCATACGTTGTGGGCGGGGTACTGGATGACCAAGTCATTGAACGGACATGCTACATGTCCTAAATCTCTCCTAACGACAACACCAAAACGGTAGGGGAACTTGACCATCAAGACGAGACAACCTTGTAGCAGGCACAGTCTGGTGAGGCAACCAACCAGGTCCCACTGTATCTGGACGATCCAAAAAGGTGCGTACAAATCGGCGGCTCACTCACCAGTGCGCTACTCCAAGAACTGATCACGTTCCTGCGATAGAATGCTGACTTCTTCGCATGGACTCCCGCTGACATGCGTGGGATTCCAGACCGGGTAATGGTCCACAAGTTCGGCGTCGACCCGGATCGAAAACCCGTCAGGCAGAAGCGGAGAAACCACTCAGTGGAAAAGTTAATCGCCATCCGGGAGGAAGTAAAGAAACTGCTGAAGGTTGGGTTCATCGGGAAGGTTCAATACTCTGATTGGCTCTCCAACGTAATCTTGGTAAAGAAGAGCAACGGGAAGTGGAGAATGTACGCCGATTTCACCGACGTTAACAAAGCTTCCCCAAAAGACAACTTTCCTTTACCCAGAATTAACCTGCTGGTAGACTCAACGTCTAGACATGAGCTCTTGAGCTTCATGGATGTCTATTCAGGCTACAACCAGATCTGGATGAGTCCAGAGGACGAAGAGCGTACCTCGTTCATGACAGACCAGGGGACCTATTGTTATAAAGTGATACCCTTTGGACTAAAGAACACGGAAGCCACCTAGTAGCGACTGATGAACAAAATGTTCGAAAAACAGATCGACCGCAATATGGAATCTATGTTGACGACATGCTCGTCAAGAGCAGAGTTATGGGCGATCATATTAGTGATCTCTGGCGGAGTCCTTTAAGGTGCTCCGCGAGCATCAAATGAAATTGAATCCGGTTAAGTGTGTTTTCGGGGTAGCCTCGGAAAAGTTCATGGGTTTCATCGTCTCCCAACGAGGGATAGAAGCAAACCCAGAGAAGATTAAGGCCCTCGCGGACATAGCTCTCCCGCGAAGCGTCAAGGATGTCCAGCGACTGACTGGACGATTGACAGCCTTGTCCTGTTTACTAGCGAAGTCTGGTGACAAATATCAGTCATTCTTTAAGGCGCTGAGGGGAATAAAATCAAACGGGTTTCAATGGACGGCAGATTGTCAGGTGGCCTTCGATGAGTTGAAGCAGTATTTGGCTAGTCCGCAATTACTAACATCACCCAAGGTCGGTGAAGAGTTGTATTTCTACTTAGCAGTGTCGAAGGTGTCCCTCAGCTCCGTCCTCGTAAGCTAGGACTCCGATATCCAACGACCTGTCTACTATATGAGCAAAACATTGACCGGACCAGAAACGCGCTACCTGCGCACGGAAAAGTTGGCCTTAGCTCTCATATTCTCCACGCGAAAACTAAGGCTCTACTTTCAGGCACACCGTATCGTAGTTCTCACTGACCAGCCTCTAAAGAGCATACTCCAGAAACCTGATGTTTCTGGATGGTTGGTAAAGTGGGCTATCGAATTGGGCAAGTTTGACATTGAGTTCAGGCCTAGGCCAGCCATAAAGGCGCATGCTCTGACTGACTTCATTGTAGAGACCACGACCCTGATTCTCGAAGAACAGCCCTCAGAGAACGCGGAACAGCGCATAGAGGCTCCAGAATGGATGCTCCACGTAGACGGATCATCCACGGACATGGACAGTGTTGCAGGAGTGGTCCTCACAACCCCTGACGGGTTTGAGGTGAAATACTCCCTTAAACTCGGCTTCTAGGCTACCAAAAATGTTGCTGAATATGAAGCCTTGCTAGTTGGGTTAAGATTAGCAAAGGAGTGCTCAGCCAAGAGACTAGTTGTTTTCGGCGACTCCGAACTAATCGTCAACCAAGTCAATGGAAACTTCGAGGCGAACAACCCGCATATGGCTAAATACTTGGCTAGAGCACAGGAGGCCGTTCACAACTTCGACAATCTAACCTTAGTCCATGTTTACAGAACTGAAAACTGGAAGGCTGATCAGCTGGCTAGAGCAGCGGAGGCCGAAAATCCAGAACAGTAATCGAGGAATATGAGGGTGTCCTGAGCGCTCCCAATATAGAGGGACAGGAGGCAATGCAGGTCTTTGAGACTGAAAACTGGATGTCACCCTACATTAGTTATCTAGCGGACGAAACATTGCCGAAGACGTAGAAGAGGCCAGGCGGATAAAGAGAATGGCTTGCTGGTACACTATAGTCGACGGGCGGCTGTATCGCCACGGCTACTCAACTCTGTACCTCCGTTTCCTAACCCCAGAAGAGGCGGACTACGTCTTGAGCGAAGTGCACCTTGGGATTTGCGGATCGCACGTGGGCGGCAAGAACTTAGCATTCAAAATCATGCGGCAGGGCTACTATTGACCATCGATGAAAAAGGATGCACTCGAGTTTGTAAAAGGGTGCGAAAGCTGCCAGCTTCATGGCAACCTTCGCCACCAGCTATCTGCCGAGCTGAAATCCCTTCAGGCGCCGTGACCCTTCGCACTATGGGGGCTTGACATTCTTGGTCCATTTTCCATTGCAACCGGGCAAAGAAAGTTCATTATAGCAGGCATTGACTACTTCACAAAGTGGGTCAAAGCCGTCCCGCTGGCCAAAATCACGGAACACAACTCACTTGAGTTCGTCCGCCAGAACATCATCAGCAGATTTGGCGTTCCAGAGGTTACTGTGACTGACCACGGAACTCAATTCTCGAGGAAACGCTTCACCAAGAATTGCACCAGCCTCGGGATTAGGTTAGTCCACACTTCGGTGGCATATCCCCAAGCGAATGGACAGGTGCAGGTCACGAACCGAACGCTACTCCACGTGCTCAAGACCAAGCTGGAGGATGCAGGGGGCTCCTGGGTAGACGAGCTCGCCTCAGTCCTTTGGTCTTACCGAACAACTCCGAAGGAACCAACGCGTGAGACGCCCTTCAGCCTCTGCTACGGGACTGAAGCGGTGATCCCGGTCGAAATCGGGCTTTCAAGTCTTAGGGTGGAATCTTTCAACCCGCAGGTTAACTCCCAAAAAATTCGGGAACACCTAGACTTGCTAGAAGAAGCCCGCGATGCCGCTAGAATACGGACCGCAGCCTACCAGCATCGAGTCGCCCGCTACTACAACAAGAAGGTGAAAGCGTGACAGTTCGATGTTGGAGACTTGGTCTTACGGAACATCGAGGCCACAGGAAAGGTGGCCGGTCGAAACAAGCTTTCCCCCAATTGGGAAGGGCCTTTTCTAGTCTCCGTTGTCCTACGAAACGGGGCATACAAGCTCTAGAACCAGGACGGAAAGTTGGTCCCGCGGACGTGGAACGCGATCTACCTCAAACGCTACTTCCAGTAGAGACCCAGGTACGTGTCTGGTGAAATTGTATGTGATCATTTGTGTGTACGATTCGATTGTTAAAATAAGTGTTTCCTTAGCATGCTGCATGTGCATATATATATGTGGTTCTCGTTGCAGGTTCGAATTACCCTAGGTTGCCCCTAAGTCGGGAGGGTCTTCACCCTCTCGTTATTAAACCTTGGTCATCCAGGCGGCTCATGAGTGGTCGTATTTAAACCCTGGTCATCCAGGCGGCCCATGAGCGGTCGTATTTAAACCCTGGTCATCCAGGTGGCCCATGAGTAGTCTTATCTAAACATTAATCATCCAAGTGGTCCATTAGCAGTCGAAAAAATCTTAGGGGGTTAACACAGCACACGCAACGACTTCCTTCATAAGGAGATATCGTGATCAGCCAACGATGGTCGATTGGGACAAAACGCTCTACCAAAGCAGGCCGCCCAAGTCTACACTTGGGTAGCGCCGCCAAGCTTTACTCACAGGCGAATTCTAAGTTGGCTTAACAAACGCAATGGCTCAGAGGACACCTTCAACACCCCAAAAACAAGGCGGGCGGCTAACTCGCAGGAATCCTGCCCAGTTGGCCGCCAAGAAAGTCAAAGAAGCAAAATACAAAGGCAAGAGCATGTGACAAACACAGGGTTATTTGTATTATTGCTGAATTAAAAGATACATCATTGAATTCAAATATATATATATACAATCGCAAAAGTTATGGGGGCGGCGGTGGCCTTTGACTGTCTCGAGGCTCCCCCACAAGGCTGTCCCGACGCTGTGCCGACCGATTCGATAAATTGATAAGATCTACGGGGAAGTCGGGATTAACCAGCCGCACAATAGGTCGGCTAATGTTGACCTCTTCCAAGAACCGCGCCAGCATCATGCTCTCAATCTCGTGGGGGCGGATACGGAGACTCAGATCGTTCTCTAAGGTCGCCATTTGTTTAGTAAGTTGATCAATGCGCCCTTTAGCTCGCTTATTCTCCTCCTTCAAACGGGCGACCTCAGTTTCAAACTCAGGTTCTCTGCCTCCACGCCTGCCAGAACAGCCTCCAAGGCAGCTGCGTCCTCACGGTGCTCAGCTTCCAAAGTCGCCAGCTTAGCATCGAGCCAGGCAATCTCTTTGTCCCTATCAAAGATCACCAAGTCTCTCTGCCTGAGCGCCTTAGCCATTGCGCTCGATACTCTATCCGCCTGCGCAAAAAAGGAAAAGGGGATTAGAAAGGGCAAATCGAAAGACAAGGCGGGCAACAGAACTTATACCTGCCAGATTCTCCGCACTGGTCTGTCTGGCCTCGTACCTAGTTCTGAAGCAAACGGCGGTGAGCCAGGAAGTGGACCCACGTCGGCGGGGCTGGCGGCGACCTCAGCCATGAACTTTGCCATGGGATCCTCTGGAGTGTCCTCCCTCCTGACTGGCTCCCTGAAAACGGCAGGAGACTCCAAAATTTGCTCCTGCTGCTCCGCCAGAATTGCCACAACAAGAGATCCAACTGACAGCTCCTGCAGCCTAGGCGCCTCAACCGGTGGCTCCCGAGTCGACTCTGACGGCGCAGGCTGCGCCAGGACAACGCCGCCACTCAACTTGGTCTTATAAGCCTCAAGAGCTGCCTTAACTTCTACCCCAAATGCAGCGCCTACGCCTGTGAAACGTTCGGCAGAAAGGTAGTCAGGCCTAGAGGACGACGAAGAAGGCGCCACCGAGGCCGCCCTCTTCTACCTTGGGCTGGGAGGACCTGAATCAGATGGGCGGGGACCAATAATGTTACACTTCTTCCTCTTCTTTTTCTGCAAAACCTCCGGCGGTGGGATTCTCAATTTTTGAACTGAAGACGGAGGCCCCTGGTTGGCCTTCTTTGCCTCCACACGAGAGACCAAATGTTCTCTCCAGAAATCCCTCAGATTCTTCTCTATTAGCTCAACCAGCCACTCCAGGGACGCCGTCTCCTGCTCCGAAGGCGCCCCCGTATACACCTCAGGCACTTGACCCCACTCCTTGGGCAACGGCCAAGACTCTCCAACATTAACAAAAAAGAACTAGTTCTTCCAGTTCTTGAGGGAGTCGTAAATGGCGGTACTAATTTTAAGACCGCTACGGGGAGACAAAGAGATCCACTCCGCTCCCTGGATGATCTCCATTGATATCGTCAACAGCTGCGAATGTTGACGAAGAAAAATGCAAAGGGAGTATAAGTACCTGACGGCGTTGGCGTGAAATTGAGCGATAGGGACCTAAAGCGTCCGGAAAATCGACATCAGTTCGTCAGGGATTGGAAGGCGGAGCCCACTCCTCAAATGGGCTTCATATATGGTCACGAAGCTCGTGGGCGGCGAAAAGGCTCTATTGTCCTTCCCTGGAATGCAGAAGGCGATCTCCCGCGGAATGTTGAACTCTACGTACAGAACTTTCACGTCATTTTTTCTCATAACGGAGGCGATGTTGGCGACGGAAGCCATAGTCAAGAGCTAGGGTTTGTTTTCTTCTTCACAAAACGAAACGAGGAAGACGAAGAAGCACGGATGGCACAAGGAATTCAAAATGGAGCAATCAGGCAGTTTAAAAACCCGTGTGAACCCAAAATCGTCTCGAAAATCTGCGCTATCATTACCGCCGCGTGTCATTTCCCTAGAAGAAGGCTGTCGAATCAAGTCCTCCGGCTCATTAAATTCCAGGATCTTGAGTGTACCACGTAGAGACACATGGCCTGCTTTTCTGGCAGGGCGGCTAATGACCAGCGTTTCCTTCTCCAAGTTGCCCGAAAACTTCCAAAGAACGGTCAACGAATCCGGTCAACATTCTGAAAGTACTCAAGGCTTCTCTTCAGACGGGCAACGACTCCACCAGCAGAAACAAGCGCATCCCATCATAAACATACTGGAGGTCAGAATCTTGACCACCAGCATGGGGGGCTAGTGATGGGTAGGCCCATAGTCGGCAGGCCCAATAAGAAAAGCGGCCCAAAGTCCATAAAGGCCTAGATGCGCGTTAGACGGTCAACGCGCTAGCGTTGACTGCCCGGCGTACAAACAAATGGCCAAATCGCTCCTTCAAGACGGTCAACATTTTTGTTGACCGGAAGTTCTGTACCAGTAGGCCGTGAAAAGATGTTAAACCTAATACGGACCAAGCCCAGTTTGGCAGGCGTTTCTGAACACGAAAAGTAACGATCCTTTTCCTGACTACACTCTTTCCTTAAAGTCGATCTCTTCTAAAAAGGTAACAACAGATTTAGCGCCTTCCCTATGAGGAAGGCACCAGATTCTCTCTGCTTGCCAACAATGGAGTCTAACGGTCACAAAAACATGAAAGGAAAGCAGATAATCTGGAGATCCGTTACATCGCTCAGAAAAAAAAGATCCATCAAATCACGCAGTCATGCTCACCAACTCAAAGAAGGCCGCCCAGCACCAGGCTAAGGATGACGCCTTCCTAGCCAAGGAAGGTCGCACTCCCCACCGTCTATATATGCCGAGAGTCTTCACTCTGAAAGACACGCTTTCTAATACGACTTGAACCACAAATGCGAACGCAAAGTACAACACAGTGCTTGAGCATACTTTCTCTAAAATGCTTACCTTCCAATCCCACTCAAGGCCGCCAGATTACAGAGTCTTCTCCCGCTCTCTGAGAACCGTCCTCCAAAGCTTCCACGCTTTCAGGACGTAACTTCCACTCGTTCTTTGCGGACATCGAGTTGGAAATCACACTCTCAACGAGTCATGGAAACGTCTATGCATCTACAGGCCAACACTCCCGTCAACCTCATTCTCTCTCTCTTTTATTTACCAGCTCACCTTCTAAAGTTCGAAGGCTTGTTACTGACTTGAGCGTCAGAGTGTTTTCGATGGGATAATATCCCGCCGGTACCTGACCTCTTGTTTATTGTAGTGGTGTGCAGGATTCAAATTCAGTGAACGGAGCCGGATCCAATCAACCAAGCGAATTCGAATCTATTCGAAGTCGGATCCAGGTAAGTATCAATATTTATTATTATT